>VZTY01017171.1:0-38989 GCA_013400935.1 Turnix velox | reverse complement strand
GTTTGACCTGTGGCATTCAAAGCAAGGTGTGTTTGCATGGGGGGGATGCTTTGTCTGAGGCATCACAGTATGTTACTTGTCCCCAAAATCTTCTCATGGGAATAAAACTTCTTTTTGAGTTTGTAGATGTCTCTGGAAGGTGATTTATACCAGCTAAGATCCATGCTTTCAATAAGTGGGATATATCTCTAGATGTGCTCAGATCTCTCCATAAAAGAGTCATCAAGGATGAGTTTAGAGAGACAGAGGTCTATGGCAGATAGAGCTGGGTGGCTTGAAGTTCTCCTGAATTGAATTTGAAGGCCACAAGAAAACTTGTGGGCTCTGATCTCTGTTCTCATGAGTTGGGGGGGGGAGAGGCGAATAGGCACAGAGGTCCTGGAATTCCTGCCTTGTCTGCCTGCAGCTGTCTCCTCTAGAACCAACCCATCTACTCTGGAACCAGCCCATCTCCTCTAGAACCAACCCATCTACTCTGGAACCAATCCATCTCCTCTAGAACCAACCCGTCTCCTCTGGAACCTACCCATCTCCTCTAGAACCAACCCATCACCTCTGCAGTCAACCCATCTCTTCTAGAACCAACCCATCTCCTCTGAAACCAACCTATCACCTCTGCTTCTCACTCACCAGCTCTGAAACCAACCCATCACCTCTGCAGCTCACTCATCACCTCTGCAGCCAACTCATCATCTCTGCAACCAACCCATCACCTCTGTGACCAACCTATCACACTTGTAGCCAAACCATGTTATCTACAACCAACCTACCCCCTCTAGCAACATCTCTACAGCCAATCCATCTCCTCTGCAACTCACCCACTGCAACTACAGCCAACCCATCACCTCTGCAACCAACCCAGCCACACTGAAAGTGTTGAAGAGAAGTTGCTTTCTTAACCCTGTGAACCCATTTCCATGAGGTTGCCTTTCCTTGCTAAGGACACAGAGTTTCTTCTGGGAACAAATTTCTTTGTCCATTAGTCCACACTGGCCATGATAAGTGCAATGGAAATCTATTCATGGTAGGTTCCAGTAATAACAGGATGGATTGCCTCATCTTGCCTGTCTCTATCTCCCCCCAGTTGTATCCTGATGCTCATCCCCTGCAATTTATTCGCTTTTCAGCATGATTACAGCCTTGGTGGCTGCATGACCCTAACCAGTGGACTCCCAGTGGAATGAAGTGTGAGGAAATAGCAGAAGCAACACCAAATTTGCCCATGTTGGGCTTTTCTTGCTCTGGAGAAAGAATATTTCCAGCAGATGGGAAGCTTGTGGTGGTAGTGACTCACTATGGGCTCTCAGCCATGAGCAAGCACATTGTTGTCCTCACATTTGGAGCAAGAATCATGATTTTAGGACACTTCCCTTCACATGGCAGCTGAACTCTTGGAGGAAAACTGTATCCTAGGAGGGAAACTGTGTCTTGAAGGGGAAGTGTGTCTTGAAGGGGAACTGTCCTAGTGATGCTCAGCTGAGAAATGGGCCTGTGGCAGTTTAAATGTATGTGTTTTACTCATTATTGGGTTGTCACCAACCACAGCAGCTGGGCATGGGTTAAACAGTGACAACTCAGGTGACATCTCTCCTTCCAAAGTATTTAAGGCCAGGCTGGATGAGGCACTGAGCAACCTGGTGTAGTGGGGGGTGTCCCTGCCCATGGAAGGGGGTTGGAACTAGATGATCTTGAAGGTCCCTTCCAACCCAACCATTCCATGACTCTATGATTCTTACTTTTGTCCCACAAGAGGAAGATGTTTCAGCCCAGATGTATTTCAGCTCATAATATGATATAGAAACAGTGGAATGGTGGGAAAAATACCCAAGCACTGGGAATGGTGGGGAAAAATACCCGAACACTGGTTAGAATGAATGCTTTTTTTTTTTTTTTTAATTTTCATTATAAAGTTAACACATCTATGAAACTTAACTGGTAACAAAAAACAGTTACAAGACATTGCTAGTGTGCTGTCAGTAGAAAACAGGGTAAAAGCCAATGAGGTCACAAGCACAACAGCAGGGCAACAACACTGTCCCGATGAGTTATTTCCGCAAATATATACTCTTACTAATATATACATTTATTCATAAAATAAATAATCATAAAAAAATCATCAGACTTAACAAAATACTGAGGGGGGGGAGAGGGAGGGGAAAGGAAGGGGAAAAACCCAGAAGGTGACAATCCTACTTTGTACAATAGCTTTGGAATTTGAGGTTGTATCATACATGCAATCTGTACAAAGGGGTGCTGAGGTGGGGTGAGGGCAGGGGCAGGCTGGGGAAGGGTTGCAGACGGTGATGGAGCTTTGAAGGAGGAGATGTAATCAGGCAGACAGTCTGTGGGAAGGGAAAGCAACAGTGAAAAAACCCACCCACAAGAAGATACTTGTCCTTGACTGCCGGACAAGCATGTTTTGTACCATGAGGGAATCCCCTGGGGTGCTACAGGTCTGTGTTTTATGTCTTCCCCACTGCTGGTGGGCTTGTCAGAGAGTCCAAAGCTATGACAGGGTCTTGTTTGGGCAGGTTTTGTCCTGGGAGTGACAGAAAGCAATGCCAGAAGAGATAGATTGAGAGAATCTCCACCAAGATTAAGAGGCATGAGGCTGAGATGCAATCAGTCAGGGACAGATGGCCAGTGGGGGCAACTGGGTCTTGGAGGAGCACACACCAGTGGGATTCAGGGTTTCAGAGGGGAAGATTTCATCACATACAAGAGGATATTGTAGGTTTTGGGAGCCTGCCTTGGAAAGTCTAAAGCCTTTTGTGCTTTCTAAGTGGCAGCAGAGGGTGGCAAGTGCATGTTGGGAAGGAGCTTTGATGAAATGGTGCCTTCCCTCAAAAACATGAGTGACACTCAGATGCTTTCTGTCCTATTTCTGAGCAGATGAGGAGCCTTTTGGTGGAGGGGAATGAATGGTGAGAAATAAATAAATACTAATAAATAAGAAGAAACTTGTCAAAGAAAGGAAAGCATCTCCTCACACCTTCCAGGCAGGGTTGTCCAAGACCTCCCTTGGTCCATAGAACATGTATAAGGAAAGTGAAGTCTAGAGAGAAAGAGGAGACCAAGTCATGTGGAAAAGACCCTTGTGACTGTTGTGCTTCAGGAGCTTTCTCTGTTTGGATGGTACTTTCACAACAGTAGGATTTTTCCTGCAGGTAACTTGTGCTCACCATCAGGAAGATGCTCCCATGGGGTCAGATTCATTATATACCAGTCTGTAAGGTGGATTCAGATTATTATTCTGACAGAATAGGTCCAATCTCTGTGCCTTTTGGAAACTGCAGCAATGTGAATAGAATGGGTTGCTGAAGTTCATGAAGACACTGTGTCAGAAATGAGGACTAACCATCTCTCACAGCAGCTTCTCTTTCCATCCATATGGAAGTACCTCCACCTCAAGCAGTTAACAGAGGCTGGAAGCAGGAGGATCCTGTCCTCTTGCCTAATAGTGATGAACTACAGATCAGCAGCCTTTGCTGGAGCATGAAAGGTAGGAAACATGAGCAGGGGGAGGGAGAAGCCATGAAGAAAAACAATTAGCAAGAAGAAAGCCAGATCCCACTGATGATGTCCAGTGAAGGAGGGGAAAATCTAGAAAAGAGATTCTCCCATTCTAAGAAATCTCTACTAGAACAGTCAGATTTAGCTTGGAAGGAGGTAGAAAATAGGAGACATATAGCTATGAAGAACAGATTGGGATCTTGTGGACACCCCCTCTCTGGAGGTGTTCAAGGCCAGGCTGGACATGGCACTGAGCAGCCTGATCTAGTGGGAGGTGTCCCTGCCTATGGGGGGTTGGAACTTGATGATCTTTAAGGCCCCTTCCAACCCAAACTATTCTATGATTCTATGTTCTCCTCCTCCTCCTGCCAACCTTCTCTTGTCATTGTCTACTGGTCTCTCTTCTCAACCAAACAGCTACTTAGGCACACAACTGACAGATCTGAGTGAACATCCCACTCTTGCTATGCCACTGATGGCAGAGTCTTGCCTTCTCAGCATCCTCTGGAAGAGCCAGGAGTCATTCTCCTACAGGAAGCATCTTCAACAAGGTGAAATGGCTGGTGTCTGCAGGGCTGTTTGATTTGCTGCCTTTTCATGACCCTGTTTTATCTCCCCAAAGCAATATCATTAAGGCACCAAGGGAAACCTGGGCTTATTTCCATAGTTCAAAGCCCAGGACTGGACACACAACTCCCAGCTCCTGCAGAGTGCTCCTGCTGTAACCCTGAATATCCCCAGGAACATCAAACCCCAGATTTTTAGCACTGACACCTCTCTTCAAAGCTCATACTTTTTTTTCCTGAATTTGAGTCTAAAGATGAGTGCATGACAAACATATGACAGCTATACAGACATCTCTATGGGAGTGAAACTGAAAACACCAAAAATATTTTAGACTGAGTGGCAGAAGAAATTGTTCTCTGAAATCTGGCCATAAAGAAACCTTGCAATGCTCAGCTAAGATCACAGAACTCTCTGCAGGGTTGGTGTGGTTGGTGGGAACTCAGATATTGCTGCACCATGTTGTATTTTGTGGTGTGGTTGTCTCTGCAGACCCCTCCTAACTGCTCTAGTTCTGCCCATGAAGAGTGGAACCAGCTGAAGAATTCCAAATGCTTTTGAGAAGGCTGTTAGTGCCAAAAGAGACATATCAGGGGTCAAACAGCAGAAAATATCATACATTTCCCTCCCCCATGTTTTAATTTTCTCTAAGAAAGAGAAACCCCCAATTCTAGAACTAAACCAAAGCCAGAAAAGAAATACCTCCTAAGCTTTCCATTTCTTTCACAGAAAGAAAAGAGATGAGTCCACCAAATTCACCCCTCCCAGGTAACTCCACTGCCTTTCATGAGGTCTGATGTGAAGGTGATGGGGCCCATCAAACCCATCTGTTCAACTAAAGAAAAGGTTGGCCAGCAGCACGTGTGAGGGATGGAATTATGTCCCCTTTCTCAATTTTGACAACTGTGTTGCTTGGTTGGATGATATCTTCTCCCTTTTCCCTGGACTCATCCCTGATACAAACAAACCATCTGCTGAGGACAAACCTTGTTCCAAGTGAGGAAAGGGCACCATGGATGATGTAGGTTGAATTATCCAGCTCCCACTGGTGGGAAATGATTTTATTTTATTTTTACTCCAGATTGGTGCATTACCCCACTGAACTGAGAGGGAAGGGAAGTTTTGACAAAAAAACCCCAAATCATTTTCAGACAAGTCTACACATAGGCATCTTGTGTCATTTTGGACACTCCACATGCTTTGACTTATGATTTAAGACTTGTGAGAGTGCTCTGTCTTTGAAGCAACAGCCAGATTCCAAAAGGATATTGCAGGGCACCTAAAATGTCACCAGATGCTTATGTTATTGAGTGAAACACCACAAGGAAAGTCTTATTCTTTACACAGAGTGGCAGAACCTGAAGCAGAAGGTAGCTCTGGGTTGTCTTTAGAACATCTCCTAAACAAAACCCAATGTAGGCACCATGATGGATGGGTAGGGATGGAACCTACCTCATCATTGACTTTCATCCCAGCAACCCTGACTTGAAACATCTAGCACAAGCAGTGTAGTGGCATCTAAGCTTTCAAAAAATGTTTCCTGAATCCATGTGTACTAGGAAATGATGGCCCAAGTCCCTTCTCCAAAGCTCTGGAGGTCAGACACAGGTCTAGCACTTGCACTCAGCATTCTCCTAGACCCCTGGCAGACTCCCCCTCTTCCCTCCTCATGGGTGGGCAGAGTCAGATCCAGGACTAGGATCCTCAGATGCACTTGAGGTGATTGACAGAGTTCACACAGGCATTTTTCATTGACTTTAGTAGCAGCTGCTCAACCCCTTACATCGTGTCATCATGGTGAATAACTACTTACATAATAGAACCAAACAAATATGCATAGGCTTTGTTAAAAAAAAAAAACCTTAAACGGGGTAGAAGCCCCCAAGCACTGAGCTCTTTCAAGCCTGACCCCAGCTTTGAATGGAGGAGCAGAAGCTTCCAGCCCATCTCAGCTGTTGATCCAAATGTAACATCACCTCCTTGACTCATGGTGGACTTCACACCATCAGACTGTGCTCACCTATGAGCTCATCATCTAGTCTGAGCTCAGTGGCTAAAGTCAGAGTACAGAGGAGGTACAGCCAGAGGGCAATTTCCCAAACATAGCTCAGATATTATCCCAGGCTATGATGAATCACCTCCTGGACTTTGTTTCTTGACACTGATCCTAGCAGAAGAACTAGTTAAATTGCTTAGACTGGATGACATGGACAGATGAAATGAATTCCACAGCTGCAGTCAAAATCTGTTTGTTCAATGTGAGGGGTGGTTGCTCAGGATTTGGGTTTTTTTTCCCCCTAAAGAGCCTGGTGAGCTTGTGATGTTGGGCTTCTTTGTGGTGCAAAAGCAGGAGAATGCTGTGGATGGGCTGGGGTCACAGTCCAGTTTCCTTGCATGGAAGCCAAATCCTTCAACCCATTTCTTCAGAAGTGTGGTGTAAAAGAAGTCCATAACCACTTTGCTTAAAAATATGAGGGTAAACCTAGTTGTGGGTGTGACCCTGCTGAAGTCCATGGATTAACAATTGCAACGATTTGCATCCTTGCTGTCAGGGCACCATTTAACTGATGGAAGCATGTGGTGGGACGTGTCTAACATCTCCCACAGTCACTGCCAGCACTGTAAATCAGACACATCCTAACCTTATCCCCAGTTCACCAAATCTGCACCAATGTGTGGCTTTCTTCAGCTTTCTTGACACCTTATGTTTGAACATTTGCTGTTGTTGTGGCAATTTCCCCCTGCAGTGGCTTCCTTCTGCATTCACCATAATGATCAGATTTCCTTTTCTTCCAGAAAAATAAAAAAAATCAGTCATGTATCCATTAGTTTGTCCATCATTCTCTTAGTTTTTAGTGATCCATTGCTTTCTCCCAGCTGGTGTGTGGCCATCCACTGGGTGCAGTGTTTACCTCTGCAGATAAGACTGATTGGTTTTCTCCCCATTTGTTTCTTTATCTCTCTTGATCTCTTCCTCTCTCCATCCCTCCCTTCTTCATCTCTGCTTTCATTTCATTGCAGCCTTTTATTTTTTTTTTCCACAGAGCTGATAGAAGTGCCTCCATCAATAAGCAAATCAAGACTGTGCCCTTGGGCATGGCCCCAAGGCAAATGGGTGATGCATGAACAGCACCAGCTTTGGAGAAGTCCCAGAAGATGCAGTGACTCAGACTCAATCCTTGGAGGCATCATTTCCTCCTGTTTTCTCTCCTCTCTGAGGGGATTAAGATCTATTTGTTCCCTGCTTCTTGTGCATGTTCCTTGGACATGCAGGGAGAGAAGAGTGCTCTGATTTCCCTACTTAGATGTCCAGCTATTAGCTAGCCAACAGCCATGGTTGCACTGCCATGAGGAAGCTATTGTGGGTCACTGAGAGTTAAATCATGCCCATTTTTCCTTCCTGTACTGAAAAGGAAGAAAAAAAAAAACCCATCCATTGTCCTTTTCCCAGCACATAAGTATGGGTAAAACAAAGAGGACACAGGACAAGTGCATCCAAGGCCAAACTGTGACTCCAGGCTTGATTACCACTCACATCTGTGAGTATTGACCAGGAAGAACTTGAGCAGAGTTGCAGTGCTGTAATCCCAAAGTGGTGGGCTGAGATTCATGCCTGCTGAGGGCTGCAGGAAGCCCTGATACCCCCCACGGAGGAGGTGAGAGCTATTTCTGTAAACCAGTAATCCTCAGCAGAGGTCAGGAGTAGAGCAGCAAGCACAGATGGGGAGCCAGAGGTGAAGAGCAGAGATGGGCCACCTCTCTGAGTCCAAACTTACCCAAACCCTGTCCTCCTTCAAAGTCTGGGGTTTTGTGCATTTTAACCTGCACCACTTTTAGTGATGGGAATGGCTGCAGAAATGAGGTGTGGAAGAAAATTTGGCTGTAGTCCACACCAGTCCCAGGTTGTGGTGATGGGTTGGTTGGTTCATCATGTAAATTGGTGGGTGACAAGCAGTCCTTCAGAGTCCTTCCCAGCAGACTTTGTGTTCTAAGGCTTTTGCTAAGTGCCCACAGGGGAGTCTGCAGGAGCTGCAGGGAGTGGATGGACTAAGTGCACTTCCTGCTGTTGGTGGCTTTTTCTCATGAGGTTAGAGGAGAGGACACTTTCCCTTTCCTCCTCTACAGGAAGGAGCTGGGCTGCTGAAGAGATGGATGTCCTATTCCCAGCAGTGAGAGGTTGTTCCATCCTCAGAAGACTCACTCCAGGTCGCATGTTTCAAAGGAAGACTTGTTGGTTATCAGGCCACCGTTGGAGCAACATCTCCATTCATGGGACTGTCTCCTTCTTCATCCACATAGAGTCCTCTTCACATATCAGACACAGGAAACCATGAGAAGTTCTTTTTCTCTCCCTTTACTCCCTCCTACCAGGTGTCACTGAATCCTCATTGAAATCTGGCAGAAGCTACTGTGCTAAAACAGTTCATGTGAAGAACCTGTCCACTCCACAGCTCTCTTATAGACTTCTCTGGTTCCAGGGCAAAAACAAAAGGATATTTGCATTATTATTGTTTTTAAAAATCAGTAAATAATCTGGGGTTTTTTTCTGATGTTACTGGTGACATTATAAACAGAATCTGTCCATTTAGGGATGTAGATAGATCCCAAAAAGCTTAGTGCTGCTGCCCAGCACAGCCTCTGCCTGGCTGAGGGAAAAGTTGATATTTAGGAAGATGCAAGTCTTTCAAAAGATTCTCAATCACACGAGTCACTCAGGTGGGGTGAGAGCAGAGCAAATCCACCCTTTTGCTGATGCTCTTCTTTCCAGCCCTGGGTTTTTTTTGGCTGGTTGAAAAACCTCATCACTGGGGCATGACTTGTGTGAGCTGCCAGACATACCTCAGGATAGCCCAAGAAGTCATTAGACCTATTCTATCCGACCAGTTTTAGCCTTTTTTTTGTAAAAAAAAAAAAAGTTTTTATCCTTTAATATCCAAAAAAAAAAAAAAGAAACATTTGACTTCTCCCATGTCTGCAAACCTCAGAGGAAGTAGGTTCAAATCCATCTCCCCTTCTGGAGCCCAGAGGAGGGTTTTTTTCTGGGTTTATTTGCATGTGTGGACATCATAGACTCGTATGCACTCCTGGCAACGGACATAGCAGCACCAGTGGAAGATACAGTGACACTTCTCTTTCCTTTTCTCAGTCCTCGTGTTGTGGCCACGGCCACAGCACAAAAGGTCACAACCATCAATCCCATGGGAGGTGACGTTGCAGATCCTGTCCCGGGTCCCAAAGGAGCCCGTTTCAGGGTTGGGCTCACAAAAGTTGGGTGAGTTCTCGTAGTAAACCAGGTCCTTCTCAGTTGGAGCCTTGAAGAAGTTGTATTTGGGCCTGAGAGTCTCCACCCAGCCACGGGATTCTCGATGCTTCTCCACCACCATCTCGGAGGCGCTGTCGTACTTGTCCTTGAGGTAGTCACCGATGACCCTGAAGTCTGGCTGGGACCACCAGCAGGTCTTCACTTCACAGCTGCCTGAGAGGCCGTGGCACTTGCACTTCAGATGCATCAGTTCAATAATGGACTGAAAAAGACAAGAGGAAAGGCAAAGAAGAAGGAAGGAGTTAGCCTGTTATCCAAAAACATTACTCCGCTGCTTCATGGAATTGCAGAATGGTTTGGGTTGGAAGGGACCTTAAAGGTCATCAAGATCCAACCCCCCAGTCACGGGCAGGGACACCTCCCACTACACCAGGTTGCTCAATGCCTCATCCAACCTGGCCTTAAACACCTCCAGAGAGGGGACATCCACAACCTCTCTGGCCAACCTTTTCCAGTGTCTCACCACCCTCACAGTAAACTTCTTCCTAATAACCAGCCTAAATTAATTTCATAATAATTTCATAATCACCAGAAGGGACCTTTCAGATCATCCAGTCCAACCATCATCCCAACTCTAACAAGCCCCATACCTGGACAGAGATTTGAAAAGTTGACCCTTCATTACTCCTAGTCTTGCCATCCTGGACCTTATTAAAAAGTCCTACCCCAGCCTTTCTGTAGCCTCCTTCAGGTACTGAGAAGATACTATGAGGTTCTCATATATATGTTATAAAAAGATTTGTTCAGTCACTATCTTTTTAACCTCTGAATGTTTCCAAGAGTGGAGCATCAACCACCTCTCTGGGCAACCTCTTCCAGTGTCTCATCACCCTCACAGTTAGGTTTTCTTAAAGAATTGCATTGTTTTCATAGATATATCGTGGACAAAAAGCACTTTATCCTCCATTCTGCACCCTGCATTGGTGCTTGATGTCAGGCAGATAAAGCCTCTGCAACTGGCAACCTCTTCCAGACTCTCTCTGATCCCCACCCCAACTTCAAGGGCTCTCACTAAGGGCTGAAGTGATTTCTCTGCAGGTCAAATTCCATCTGAGCAGTGTTCATGTGTGAGTATTGCATTCATGAATCAAACACGATAGAAATTAAAGAAGGAGGGAACATCCTGATCATCTAGCACAGAATTCCATCTTTTAATTATGTAAAGTAAACTTGCAGAAAAGTTGTAGATGCCCCCTTAACCCCTGGAGGTGTTTAAGGCCAGGATGGATGAGGCACTGAGCAACCTGGTGTGGTGGGAGATGTCCCTGCCCATGGTAGGGAGTTGGAACTAGATGATCTTTAAGGTCCCTCCCAACCCCAACAATTCTATGATTCTATAATTCATGTTTACTGAAGAAAACCAGGCTCTAGCCTCAATGCAGTGAAAGTCAGAGCAAACAAGACTCTAGACTCACCTTAAACATAATGAGTTTTTATTTTTAACCCATGTTTATGATTTTCTTAAAACCATTTCAACGAAAAAAATACAGAATTCAACTTCTGAATTGGAAAGGCTCAGGTTTGGCATAAAACACTGCCCTGAAATAAATGAAAAAGGGATAAACTAATTGTTTTTCTCTTAGCTTTTAACACTTATGAAATGAAATTAAAGGTTTCTAGAGGTGTTGCCCTCCAGTACTCTAAACAGAGCCCTGGAATAAATGGAAAAGGGATAAACTGCTAGTTTTTCTCTTAGTTTTTACCACTTATGAAATGAGCCAAAAGGTTTCCAGAGGTGTTGCCCTCCAGTACTCTAAAGTGGGAGACAGCTTTATGCAACTTGATAATATGCATTTATGGACTGATCAGCAAATTTTTGGGGACGTGACCAGACTAGTGCCAGGCTGAGTCCAAAAGATTTGCCATGAATCAGCACCTTGGTGCTCACCAGGTGCTTTCTTGTGTTATTTATGGAGCATCACCCACCACAAAGGGAGGTTGTAATTAGCCACGAGAGAGAGAACCACAAAATGTTTGCTTCAAATAATCACTCTCAACTTAATCAAAGCTTCTGGCCTGGTGGTAGGGTTTGAGTTCCTATGGGAACCAACATGAAACATTGCCCATGGTTCAGATTTTGAGCATGGAGGCCTGGAAGAGCAACTCCATGAGTGTTGGCAAGGTGAGAATGGAAAAAAAAAATCCCAGTGCTTTATAAAACAGTAGGATTTAAGATAACGGGGTGATATTTGCTCTGTCATCTTTGACACATGTAAAATGTTAGAAAATAACTCAGCATCAAAAGATAGACAGACAGACACCTCCTACTAGAATCATAGAATGGTTTGGCTTGGAAGGCACCTTAAAGATCATCTAGTTCCAACCTCCCTGCCATACACAGGGACACCTCCCACTAGATCAGGTTGCTCAGTGTCTCATCCAGCCTGGCCTTAAACACCTCCAGAGAGGGGGCATCCACAACCTCTCTGGGCAACCTCTTCCAGTGTCTCACCACCCTCACAGTGAAGAATTTCTTTCTTCTATCCATCCTAAATCTCCCCTCTTGCAATTTGCATCCATTACTCCTAGTCCTGCCACCCTGACCCTATTAAAAAGTCCTACCCCTGCCTTTCTATAGGTACTCTTCTGATATTGAGAAGCTGCTCTGAGGTCCCCCCTGAGCCTTCTCTTCTCTGGGCAGCTCCTCTTGATGAGGAACACCCTATTTTTGCTGAGTACATGCTGTTGCAGAGAGGAATATAATCTGAGCAAGGCATGAATGTGGCCATATTGCTTCTGCCCCCCTTATATCAGGTAGCTCTGTACATCCCCTGTGGGCTGTTCCACATGTATGTGGATTGGTTGCAAAATCACAAGTGCTTCCCTAAACAGGGTAGTTCATCTGGGTGGGAAAAAGGGTGACATCATAGAAAGCTAATTCTGAAATAGCTATTCCAGGGATGGGGCATCCAACCTCTTCATGATGTCAAACAGCCCAGATTGAGTTTTGTTCATTGCTGGTGGGTAAGAAAAGACAAAAGGTGAGTTGAGAAAGGGTGAAAACAAAACGTCCTTACTGTCCTTCCAGCTTCATTGTTGTGCCTGTTCATGGCTGAGCGAGCATCTGGTCTGTTCTCCCGGGCATCTGCAAACTCCCTGGACACCATGCTCCCAAATTCCACATCCTCACTGCAGCCCCCCCATTTCCAGCCTTCCCCAGGAGAGCCCTTGTGGCGGGTGTCACAGCCGCAGATGGTGGCCGAGCCCTCGGCGCAGGATCTGGTCACTGCAAAAGCCACTCCAGCAGAGGCGATGGCGTGGACAAAGGCTGATTCCCTGGTGGCTGTGAAAGAGAGAAATCAATGAACAGTGGCCAGAGAAGGGACCACACGTGGCTCTGATCAGCCCCCGTGAATGCCTTCTCTCCAGGTCATGGCAAAAAGCCAAGGAAAACTCTCCATCTTCCCCCTGGTCCAGCTTGGACCTACTCCAAAGACATTATTTTATACTCCTGAGTAGACAGGACAGGGCTTGATTCAAGGTCAGCCAAGAAGTTCTGGCTAAGGTCATCCTAAGAGCTTGAGGATAGGGCTGTGGCAAAGCAAAAAGCAGTGTGAACCTGAGTTTTGGGGAGTTGTATCATTGAATCATAGAATAGTTTGGGTTGGAGAGACCTTAAGGATCATCTAGTTCCAACCACCCTGCAATGGGCAGGGACACCTCCCACTACACCAGGTTGCTCAATGCCTTATCCAGCCTGGCCTTAAACACCTCCAGGGATTGAGAGGGCATCCACAGCCTCTCTGGGCAATCTCTTCCAGTGTCTCACCACCCTCACAGTAAATAACTTCTTTCTTATATCCAGTCTAAATCTCCCCTCCTCTAATTTACATCCATTATTTCTAGTCCTTCCATCACATATCCCATTAAAAAGTCCTACCCCAGCCTTTTTGTAGCCCCCTTCAGGTATTGAGAAGCTACTATGAGGTCCAACCTGAACATTCTCCTCACTAGGCTGAAGAACCACAACTCCTTCAGACTGTCCTCATAAGGCAGTTGCTCCAACTATGTATAAAATACACCATATGGTATTTTGGAGGCAGTGCATCCTCTAGGCTTACCCTGAGCTGCAGCCTTGGCTTCAGACTCACAGAGTTTGAGCTGTGTTCCCAGAACAAGGAAAATTCAGGGCTATACTTAATGACAGCCTCTATCCTTACTGGTGGAACCAGCATCACCTTCTCCTTCTCCTTGACTGGGAGAGCTGCCGATGACTGGAGAAAAACAAGGTGGCCAGATTGGGAAGGACTTTTTAATATGATATTGGATGGGAAGACTAGAAACAATGGATGTAAATTGGAAGGGGGTAGATTTAGACTTGACATAAGAAAGAAATTCTTTCCAGTGAGGGTGGTGAAACACTGGAACAGGTTGCCCAGAGAGGTTGTGGATGCCCCCTCTCTGGAGGTGTTCAAGACCAGGCTGGACAAGGCACTGAGCAGCCTGATGTAGTGGGAGGTGTCCCTGCCTATGGCAGGGGAGTTGGAACTCGATGATCTTTGAGGTCCCTTCCAACCCAAACTATTCTATGATTCTATGATATTCCTCAATCCTCACTATTTAAACCAAATATTATCTCCACCCTCCATCCTGAGGCCACCTTCTTTTCCCTGGGCTCTCCAGCTTGTGTAGAATCACTCTTTAATATGGGGTGCCTTGCATCTTCCCAAATTCTTGCCAAATGATGACCCCTCCAAGGGGTCCTTTCGATGGCTCAGGATGATGGTTGGAATCAGCCAAAAGGTTTCATGGTTAGGGTCATCCTTAGTCTCTGTGGAGACCTTCCTTCATGGCCATCCCACCTGAAGCTGACTGAGAAAGGGCAATCAGCGTTAGCCTGGGTTTCCTGGATGCCACCATTTTTTCTTCACTGGGCCAAAATGCAAACCAAACCTTTTAAACTGCTTTTCCTCAAGTGAGGAACATACCAAAAATCAGTTTTTATTCAGACCCCTTGCCCAATTTTGATCTCATCATTCACTAGAAACAACACAGCACCTCAGAAAACCCCACTGCAATGCTTTTTGGCTTTTAAAAAAAATGAAGTTTTCATCACAAGCAGAGCTATTCTCAAGCCCTCGAGGCAATTCTAAAAAGAAATAATGATTAGAATTGTGATTATAATAATTATTTCTTTTTAGGATTGCCTCAATTCTGATAACTCATCTCACTGAACCTTCATGCCATTCCCCACGTGAGCTCACCTCATGCCCACAAGACCAGTCAGCCAAGAAAAAACATGTTGACACCTTTCAGATGGGGTTTGGTTAGGACAGTGTTGAAATATCAAAGGATCCATAAAGGCAGAATGTTGGGGTTTTCACTTGCTGCAGCTTCACCAGCTTCTACTGAGCCTGGCACCAACTGAGGAGGTGCCTCCTCAAAACCACTCAAACAATTTCTGCACCTTATTTTGCTGATCTGAGCTTTCCCCGTGGGCATTTTTGGCTTCATCTGGACTTTCTGGATGCTTCCAGGCTTTGTTAAAGTGGGGAGAATTTAATATGCCAAGCCAAAAAGCCAACATGTTCTCGGGAAGAAATCAAAACCACATGCTTGCAGAGCAGTCCTGGCTGGATTGAAGGCTTTAAGCAAGAACTTGTGCTGCTTCAATTTGGGAAGAATCCCAAATATAACAATATGCAAATCACATAAATGTACATGAACTTACAAGCCAAAGGGATGAGCAATGGCCTGGAACATGATGTCAATATGCAAGGTGAGGTTAGTAAGTCACTGAGGGCTAGAACCAAAAAAAAAAAGGAATTCTCGGTTCAATAATGTAATTTTGAAAACCCCTTGTTCAGCATCTGCCCAGCCTGGAGGATCTCAGCTTCCTGCTGCCGATGACCATACAGTTCCTCAGCTGTGTGAAAACTTAGCTTTTGAGCATGAACAGATTGTGGCATGTTCCAGCACCTCAGAAAACGGAGACTTAGCATCTTGCACTTGCCTAATCCCAGGTAGAACCCAGAAACCAAATCTTGGGGGTATGAGGCATGGTATGCTGTGTCCAAGGGCATTAATGACCAGCCCTGAGGTCTGTAAAAAGCAAGGATTTCTCATAGAGGCCAGTTGGATGGAGTGAATGTTATTGCCCTCATCAAGGAAGGCAGAGAACATAATGCCCAACCAGAGCTGACCTTCCATCAGCTCCCATGTGAGCTAACTCCTCTTGAAACTTTTTGGCTGCTGTGCCAAAGAGGGAGATGATCTTCTCCTTCTCTGGAGGTGTTTAAAGCCAGGTTGAACAAAGCACTGAGCAGCCTGATCTAGTGGGAGATGACCCTGCCTATGGCAAGGGGGGGTGGAACTAGATGATCTTTATGGTCCCTTCCAACCCAAACTATTCTATGGACAGCTGTAGTAGCTAAAGCATGTTGCTTAGAGAAGTTAACTCTAAGGAATCACTCCTCCTCAGGAGGAGAGACCTGATCCAGACCTTTAACTACTTGGGAAGGTGCTACAGGCCATAGTGGGACTGATCAGAAAGCAGCTGCTGACACAGTTTGTAGAGGAAAGCTTCTCCTCCGTGAGGATGGGAGAGGTGGCCTTCACTCAGTGGTCCATCAGTCATGCATCCCACCCAGGCTGCATGAGGAACCATTATAGAATCATAGAATAGTTTGGGTTGGAAGAGACCTTAAAGATCATAGAGTTCCATTAGCTCAGCAGAGTTTCTCTCTGACTTTGAGTGCAGAGCACCCCAAAATCCAAGGAGCTTCAGGCAACAATATCAGAATCATAGAATGGTTTGGGTTGGAGAGGACCTCAAAGATCATCTAGTTCCAAACCCCCTGCCATGGGCAGGGACACCTCCCACTACACCAGGTTGCTCAGTGCCTCATCCAGCCTGGCCTTAAACACCTCCAGGGATTGATGGGGCATCCACAACCTCCCTGGGCAGCCTCTTCCAGTGTCTCACCACCCTCACAGGAAAGAACTTCTTTCTTCTCTCCAGCCTAAATCTTCTCTCTTCCAATTTGCATCCATGCTATCCTGGACCCTGTTAAAAAGTTCTACCCTGTTCAGCCTGGCCTTGAACACTTCCAGGGATAGGGCAACCACAATTTCTCTGGACGACATTTTCCAGGACTTGCCTGCAGCTTTACAAGGTGCTACAAGAGCATTGCTTGGGTTGCAGATAATTTCTCCTAAAAACCCATGTCTCTTACCTAAACTCTCCATTGGTGTTGGCTCTTACTGAAAGCCCCCATCTCCAGGAGGGTATTGATAGGATTTGCCTTAAGAAGCAGCGATTAGACCTCAGCCCTCTTCTTCCCAGAAGGATCCCAAGTGTCTTTTACAACCTGTATAACGAAGCAATCACTCCTTGGCTTTTGAAATGCAGCCACCCCTGGGGTGGAGTGCAGCCACCACTTAAGAGCACACAACAGGAAGCAAACAGCATTGTATCTGATTGTAACTACCTGGGGAATGCACGCAAGGGAGGGTGAAGAAAGCCCAAATCTGGCCCCCGGGCAGAGAGAGAGAGAGGTTAGGAGTTTGTCTTCTTGAGAAAGTTGCAGCCAATCTCTTAATGACTCCATGAAATTAGGGCTCTGGGTTTTTTTCTTTCTTACATTTTCCTTACCCCTAACTTAAGGCAGAGGGTTCAACGTTGACGCAGATGGAAGGGTGCCATGGCATGAATCACGTCCTGCCACCTCCTCCATGAGTTATGGGACTGTCCTCCCATGGATGGCTAAAGCAGACCTGACCCTACTGAGCTCTCAAAGAGCTCCCCAGGTCGTAGCCGGGGGCTGTGTGCCTGCAGGAATGGAGAAGGAGTGTATGGAGATAGAGATAAGCAGAAGGAAAGCATGCACTTGTAATGGAAATGAGGGGTTATTAAGGTGCCATATAAAAACGCAAGAGACTCGAGTGAAGATAAGAGGAAAGTGCAGTGTATTTGTCAGGTCGCCTCATTCCTCTCTGGGTGGGTTCTGGTAGCAGGAGACAAGCAGCTCGTTATGACTCGAAGAGAGCTTCTGGAAAGTCAGCTGGTAACAGAAGGTTAATAGGGACTAATACCTCATGGGGATGTTGATTTAGGAGCATTTTAACCACTTTGTTTTCAGTGCAGCACGAGGTGACCAAAGCTCTGGCTTCTGTTTGTCTCATTCCTGTCCACTCCTAACTTTTCCTGCAGGGCTTAGAGACTTGGAGGTTCAAGGTACCCCATTTTGGACTCTTTTTTGGGGGTTGACTGACAGTGAAAAAGGTGATTAGACTTCCAGAAGATCTCTAGAGATGCTTTGCAGTCTCAAAGTAACTTTTCCCTTCTGGAAATCATTTCCCAAAGATCCCAGTTTGTGAAGCTGGAAACCTGAGTGTCCAATGTAGAACATCTCTGACCACCCTGCCCCATCATGGGAGGGAAAAATCAGAGAAGTGATGATAAGGTAACCTAAGGTTTGATTTCTTGCTTGCACAGGGCTTTTTCCATGTGACTTTGGCCAAACCCTTCAGTCAGTTTGGGTTTCTGATTCCTCATCTACACACCTGAGGACAATCCTGATTATCTCCTGCAATGCTAAAATCAGTGGTGTCTTCAGAATTGTGGGCAGGAGGTGTTGCAGATGAACAAAGCATCATCAAGATATGGGGTGGGAAAGGCAAATGAATAACTGCCTAAGTATCTTGAATGTCTGATACATGAAATCAGGTCTTCTGAGTTCTGCTGCCTAGACAGTGACTTGTTTACCCTGAATGATTAACCCCAGGTCAGATAGTTATTCCAGTTATGAGAACTACAGTGAGGTAGGAGGATGAACACAGTGGTTCATTTTGGTCTTTAAAAGATACTGTTATTTTTTACTTCCTTTGTACCAGACTACTCAACGAGACTACTCATGGCTGGGGGGCTGGAACTAGATGATCTTTAAGATCCCTTCCAACCCAAACCATTTTAAGATTCTAAGACTACTGAGTTCTGTTAACTCCACTCTTGACACCTAAATCATTCCTTCCTCCTTGCACAGTGTCCTGGTGGTCCCAGGGCAACCTAAAGCTCCTTCAGATGTGTTTGCAACTGGAGTTGAAAGTCCTGTGTCCCAGACCACAGCTCAAAGTGTTTCTTCTGACTGCTCTTTAGAAGAAAGCAGTGACATCTGGGTGGGCAAGAGAGAAAGTAAGAACAGGGCGTTGGAACTAAGATGATCTTTAAGGTCCCTTCCAACCCAAACCATTCTATAATTCCATGAATGAGGGAGGAAGACCTCTTGCTTGAGGTGGTTGTGGGCTCTACACCTTGCAAGGAAGGAAGGAAACCTCAGCAACTGGAGAACAGATAGCTAAGCAGCAGATGATCCATTCTCTATGGTTTTCCCATTCAGCATCCCACTTTTCTAGATGGTTCTCCTGAAGGTGTGGGAGATCCTTTGCAAAAGGAACCTTGATGTCTCCCTGTCCAGAACAGTTCTTACATAGAAAAGAATGTGATAGTGAAGAAAAGAGTTCCCACATCTCAGCCACCCCTTCCAGCCATCATTAGCATGTCTACTCTTGAACAGAGGATCCTTCTTCCCATCCCATACTGAAAAAAGAAAGAGAACAGTACAGTGGTGTGGCTGCAAACCTTGAATTTCTGACACTGTAGGCTTCTTGGGTGCTCTTGGGAAAGCCACTTGGCACATGGGGTGAAATGGAGAAAGTATTGTACCTGCTTAGTAGGATTGCAAGGAAGTGACACACTTTTCTCTCAGCTTCATTTTTCAAAGCAAAAAGAGAAAAATACCTGTTGTGTCAACTATTCCAAGCACCCTGACACCCATCTCTGGAGGGGCAGAAGGTATAAAGTCTCTTCAATATTTTTTTCTGGTAGAACATGTACCCAGGGAGTGTGAGAAAGGATTTCAGCTCCCTCCTTGGCCCCAGGGGATACAAACCCACAGCTCTCATGCTAAGATTTGCTCAACACTTGACATTACGTTGACTCTGGTTAAAAAGTAAATCAAAAATAAACCTAAAGAAACCCCAAGAAATGAGAAACTAGAAATGAAACTGAGGGGCAGAGTAGTGCTCCTGGTATTTGGAGCCAGTCCAGCCTTGTTTCTTACACTGGGACTTGTCCTGACAGCTCAGTTTTCCTCCTAATTACTGTGACCAGAGTCCTCCTTGAATCATGGGCATTGCAGGGAAGAAAAGCATTGTCCAATGGAGAAAGGTGATGAAGAATTTATGAAGTGAGCTTTGAGAAGCTATTCTTTGAGTCAAAAAGAAGTGAATTTTGTTTTCAACCCATCTCTTATCTGCATACTCTGGTTTTCTCCTTGAATCTATTCAGAGAGCCTACACATGGAAGGAAATTTATGCCAGTCTTTTGTGGGGAGGGTCACCCATAAACATCCCCATGGAGAAAGCTGAAGAGCTTGTGAAAAACCAAAAAGAAGAGCTTGTATGAAAGCTCCTAATGGTTGGAAAAGAAGGATTCTAGAGAAGGTTTTCCAACCCCATGGATGGAGAAGCTATAGCACCAAGGGTGTAAAAGTCAGTTCCTGCTCCTTGTCTGCAACCACACTGAAGCCAAAGCTGGAGGAATGCCTCAGGTCTTAAGGGTCAGAGATGGTCTCCTCAGCATAGGGTGACCCCCAGGGCAGGTGGGTTTCTTTAGCCTTGCAGTCTCAGCTACCTTCTGAACATAAGTGGAAACAAAGAGATGAAACCAAGCAGGACTGGTGAGTCAGAGCTCACAAAAGCTGCTAAAATATACTTGAAGGTCTCTATTGGCTTATACTAACATGAATGGCATTGCCTGTTGGCCCTGAAACGTGTTTAGGGGATGAGCATGACCACCTGCAGCAGTTCAGCCCTACTTGTCACATACCAGGACACACTCCAGTCCCCTCAGCCAACCAGCAGATCCCTCAGAGCCAGGAGCCACATGTTCAGGACATGAGGATAACTTCCTCTGTCTTAGAATGCTCTTTATGTTAAGGATTTTCTTAAAAAAAAGATGGTCTCAGACTTCTTAATAGGGCCTGTTGCAACAGGATAAGGATAATTGGGTTTAAATTAAAAGGGGAAAGGTTTAGACCTGATAAAAGGAATTTATGGTGTGAATGGTAAGACACTGGCCCATCTTGCCCACAGAGGGGGTTGATGCCCCATCCCTTGATACATTCAAGTCAGGATGGACTGGGTTTTGATCTGATCTAGATGACCTTTAAAAAGGTCCCTTCCAACCCAAACTATTCTATGATTGTATTAAATAAAGGGTCACATCTCAGAGCACAGGATACATTTCTCCCCAGGAAAAAGAGAAGGCAGTTAAAAAAGGAAAAAAAAAAAAAAATCAATGTTGCCACATTTATTTTTTTTAAGTGATCACAAGGAAGCAAATCATTTGCCAATCAGAACTATTAAATATTGGCCCAGCACCAGGTGAAAATGAAGAACAGGGAACCCTTTTGGCACACGCCAGCTGACACATCCATCCACTGGTTGCTGAGACAGTGCCCAAGTGCTGGAGGGGAACAAATGTTGTTCCCATCATGGAGAAGGAGTAGGAGGAAGATCACAGAGGTGTCACAGCTGCTGGGAGCCTGACATTGCTTGTGGGGAAAATACTGGAAACGTTGGAAACAAAATATTGGCTCTCACAGCCTCGGAGGCAGGCGAGCTTCAGCTTCACTGCATTCCTCTTGATTGTAGCAATAGAGGATTCCTTCTCTGATAAACCAACTGGAAGGGTTTTACATAAGCTGTCTGGCTCAGCCTGGAGCTTCCTTCAGCTCTTCTTTGGAAAGGCCACCGTTTCCAGTGTTCATATTTTCCCCCAACCATTCCTCACCAATCTCAACATGTTGGTCTCCTGCAACAGAATCTTCTGGCTTGGCCTTGATCACATCATCTAGCCTTCATTAAACCATATCATAGAATGGTTTAGGTTGGAAGGGATCTTAAAGACCATAGAGTTCCAACCCCCTTCCATGGGCAGAGACACCTCCCACTAGACCAGGTTGCTCAGTGCCTCATCTAGCCTGGCCCTTCTTATTACATATATGTTATTTCAAAGAAAACCATGACACCCCCATAAAAGAATTAACCTGTTGCCAGGGACCATAAAATCTCAAAAAAAAAAAAAGAGGAATTCTGAAATTGGAACAATGTCAGATTACTCTGAGCTTTAAAGCTTCTGTTTGTGAAAACTTCTGGAGAGAAAACGGATCTAGTCATCACATAAATACCTTCAGGGATGGTCTCTCAGCCACTTTTCTGCACAGCCTGCTCTAAAAATGTGTCCAGATGTGTCCAAAAGTATATATACACACCTACAAACCCTGTCCAGAAGGGGATGATTGCATGGGATCCTTTGGCCAAGAGCAGAGTGTAAGTAATTGCTTGATATCCCTTGAATACAGAAGGTTCACTAAATCCATTCTCCAAAGGACCAGTCTTAAGACTCAGTGTAGGCTGACAGACTGACCTCAATGATTCAGAGCTGTACATTGCTGAAACCCAACAACCTGCTGCCCTTATCTGGTATGTGGAGTCATAGAATCATAGAACAGTTTGGGTTGGAAGGGACCTTAAAGATCATCTAGTTCCAAACCCCCTGCCATGGGCAGCGACACCTCCCTCTAGATCAGTGCTCAATGTCTCATCCAGCCTGGCCTTAAATACTTCCAGGGATTGAGGGGGCATCCACAGATCCATGGAATCACTGAGGTTGAAAGGAACCTTTCAGATAGAGTCCAACCATCAATCTAACTGACATCAGCCATCACTAAACCACATCTCTATGTCTACCTGTCTCTTAAATTCCTCCAGGGATGGTGCCTCAATTGCTTCCCTGGGCAGCCTTCTCCAATGCTTTAATAGCCCTTTCAGTGTTTGGGGTTTGTTTTGTTTTGGTTTTTTTTTCACCCTAATATCTAGTCTAAATCTCCTCTGGAACAACTTGAAGTAATTTCCTTGCCTCATTGTCTGTTATTGGGGGAAGGAGACCAATCCCCATCTCTCCCCAAGCTCCTTTCAGTTACTTGCAGAGAGCAGTGAGGTTTTCTTCAGCTTGATTTTCTCTAGGCTCAACACTTGCAGCTCCTTCAGCTTTTCCTCTTAAAACCCTCACCAGCTTTGCTGATCTTTTCTGGATGGTCTCCAGCACCTTAAAATCTTTTTTTTGGTGACAAAGGGCACCAAATCTGGACACAGAACTTGAGGTATGGCCTCATCAGTGCTGAGTACAGGGCAGCTTTGATTCAGGTTCCCTACTTTTCAGCAGCAACTCCCAGATTGGTTTATCTCCATGTCTGCAGAAGCTTGTTTGGCAAAAAGCACACCAGTCCTTAGGAGATGCAGATAATCAAGGCTGAAATAGGGTGGGTTTGGCAAGAGCAGATGTAGCAGAGGGAGAAAAGCAGCTTCAGAGAGTCAACAATGCAGCAAGTGATGCCAACCAGGAGCTGCCCATGGCTCCATGCTGGGTTCTGTGTGATGCCACAATCCATACCCATCACAGAGAGCCAAGCCCACACCATACCCTGCTGATTCTGCACCATTTCTCACCAAAAATCCAGCTCAGGGCTTTGTTTGCCCCCCCTTTTTTTATTCTTCTTAAAAATCAGGCCCCTAAATGCAAAGATTTATGCAAATGCAAAGAATAATAACAAGAAGCTAACCACACTTTTGCATATCTTAAAGGAAAGGTTAGGTTTGGGTCCCATCTTTTTTTTTTTTTATCCTGATTGAGTTCTTGTTTCCTCTGAAACCAGCATGCTAGTGTCAACACATCCCTGGGAAGATGAAAGGCCCTAAAAAAGACATTTGATCAGATTAACTGTGAATCAGATCATCAGGGGGAAATTATTAAATGGGCAATTCCTGCCAGGAAACACGAAGGTTACAGATAAAGGGGAAATGTTGGATTGAAGGAGGTTGGATTAGCAGAGTGTTTAAAAATCCCATTCTCCTAAAACATCTGAATGATGCTTTCTTTTTCCTTTTTTTTATTAATTTTTTCTACTGGTTGCACCCAGCACAACAAAACTACAACCTCCACCATGCTGGCACTTCCAGACTTTTTAGGGTCTTCTTAAAACAGGTAGATCCAGATTATCAGATGCCAGAGCAGCCCGGGAGCCTTGTGTAGGGTGTTGGGAGAAGGGCTGGTGCTCCCTGCTGCCCTCCAAACCCTTGTCTGAGCCCAGGGTGGGTTAAGGGCTGGAATTCTTTTGCTAATTAGCTACTGTCAAAATAACCCCAGGTGATGGCAGGTAACTGGACCCCCAAGATAGGCAAATCAGGGCAGTCTGGTATCAGTAACACAAGTCTGATGCCTGCAAAGCAAACATCCCCCTATCTCTCCATCACCCTAATCTCTCTGTCGATCTAATCGTCACCATGTATGTCTCCCTACCTACCCTCCTTAATGCAAGCACCTTTTATCTGCCTTTCTCTTGGCTTCTGATCCTCCTTCTCCCCACCACCCATAATCCCCCATCTTGAGTCCTGAAACAGTCCTTTCAGCCCAAACTGCCCCAAATTATCCCCAACTCCTTGTCTTCCCAATCCATAACCTCCATCTCGAGTCCTGAAACAGTCCTCTCAGCCCACCAATCTACTCCAAATTACCCCCCCAACCTCTTGTCTTCCCAATCTACCCACCATAATCTCCACCTTGAGTCCTCCCCTTCTCCTCCTCTCCACCACCCCCTAATCTCCCATCTCAAGTCCTGAAACAGTCCTCTCAGCCCACCAATCTACTCCAAATTACCCCCCCAACCTCTTGTCTTCCCAATCCATAACCTCCATCTCGAGTCCAGAAACAGTCCTCTCAGCCCACCAATCTACTCCAAATTACCCCCCCAACCTCTTGTCTTCCCAATCCATAACCTCCATCTCGAGTCCAGAAACAGTCCTCTCAGCCCACCAATCTACTCCAAATTACCCCCCCAACCTCTTGTCTTCCCAATCCATAACCTCCATCTCGAGTCCAGAAACAGTCCTCTCAGCCCACCAATCTACTCCAAATTACCCCCCCAACCTCTTGTCTTCCCAATCCATAACCTCCATCTCGAGTCCAGAAACAGTCCTCTCAGCCCACCAATCTACTCCAAATTACCCCCCCAACCTCTTGTCTTCCCAATCCATAACCTCCATCTCGAGTCCAGAAACAGTCCTCTCAGCCCACCAATCTACTCCAAATTACCCCCCCAACCTCTTGTCTTCCCAATCCATAACCTCCATCTCGAGTCCAGAAACAGTCCTCTCAGCCCACCAATCTACTCCAAATTACCCCCCCAACCTCTTGTCTTCCCAATCCATAACCTCCATCTCGAGTCCAGAAACAGTCCTCTCAGCCCACCAATCTACTCCAAATTACCCCCCCAACCTCTTGTCTTCCCAATCCATAACCTCCATCTCGAGTCCAGAAACAGTCCTCTCAGCCCACCAATCTACTCCAAATTACCCCCCCAACCTCTTGTCTTCCCAATCCATAACCTCCATCTCGAGTCCAGAAACAGTCCTCTCAGCCCACCAATCTACTCCAAATTACCCCCCCAACCTCTTGTCTTCCCAATCCATAACCTCCATCTCGAGTCCAGAAACAGTCCTCTCAGCCCACCAATCTACTCCAAATTACCCCCCCAACCTCTTGTCTTCCCAATCCACCCGATGTCCCAGGGAGGCTGTAGACAAAAGGAAGCTGTGTGCCAATTGGGGGTTATTAGCAGAGATACAGTGTCCCCATTGTGGCAGGACTGAGTCCTTAATGAAAGGGGAAGGCAGAAAAAGGAGGGAGTGGGGTAAGGAGTGGGGTGAAATCCTCCAGGTTGTAGGATCACCAAGATCCTTTAAAAAATATTTTAAAAAAATAAAGACAAGCCTCAAAGAGTGATGTGCAAAACAGCTTCTGATGGTCAATGGGATCCAGGGAAGAAAATTTAACAAAAAAAAAAAAAAATTAAAATTGTATTATCAGAAGCAACATGGCCAAACAAAAGGATTGCCTTCGCCCACCTGAGAATGGAATGTGAGGCTCCATCTCGCTGCTCTGATCGTATTTGACAGCCCCCCTCGAGACTGCCTGGTTGGTATGGCAAATCGTCCTTATTACCTGCTGGGGTGAATGAATCCCTCTTTGTGCTGCCACTGTCATGCTGCATTAGGTTGACAATGGCCCCAGATATTTTATATGAAATTTGCCCTCACTTGTGATTAGCCAGCACCAACTAAGTCATAGCAACCTAGAACTATGCATTGGCCGGGCCCCGTTGTCGGCCGAAAGGGAAATCCCTATTCAAATGGTTTAATAAAACAATCTAAAGGGCGTGTGAATTGTGAAAAGCATTTTCACTTTTCTCTTTAGCTTAATCTCATGGTGGCTGGGATATTGTGCTCCCAGCAGACCCCAGCAGGGTGTGGGCTAAGGTCCCCCATCAACTCCTTTTACAGCCTCCTTTTTCTGCGAGTTAATGATATACCGGTGTGATTGCCTCCCGCAGCAAGAAGAAACACGCATTTGATGAAAAGGATGGACCTCCTAACACATCCTAAATGGCAACAATTTCTCATCCAGGGGTCACAGGTCATAACCTGGATTTTGAATCACCACCCAGATCTTTTTTCAAAAGCCCCTGCTAAAGCTGAGGGATTCTGCGAGGCAGTTTTACACACAGACACACACACACACACAGACACAGCCTTATCTCTGGTCCCCCTCTCTGCTTGAGGCCAGAGTATAACGCTTGGAAACAATTGGATTTTCCCCTGGTTTTGGGCTACAGTTTGCTGCCTTTCACATTCTCTCCACCCTGGGCTGGAAGGAAGAAAAAAAAATGCATGAGAAAGAGGTGGGAAAAGCAGAATTGCATGGGCTCGCCACGTGCATCCCTGGAGGGTCCACCCAGAGCTCAGCCATACCCAGGGCATCAGCAAAACTCTCCTCTGAATCAGCAGCTGGCCAGTGACCCCAAAAAATCTACTATTCCCCCAGCCCTGAACATCTCCAGAGGGTCACCCAGAGCTCAGGACACAAGCAAGACCCACAGCTAGATCAGCAACTTGTCATTGACCCCAAAAAGGCTACCCTTCCCACAGCCCTGAGCATCCCCAAGAGGGTCATCCAGAGCTCAGCCATACCTAGGGCACAAGCAAGATTCTCCTCTAAATCAGCAGCTGGCCACTGACCCCAAAAAATCTACTATTTCCCCAGCCCTGAGCATCCTCAGAGGTGCCCTGGGTATAGCTGAGCTCTGGGTGACCAAGCAAGACCCTCAGCTGAATCAGCATCTGGCCATTGACCCCAAAAAGTCTACCTTTCCCCTAGCATCCCCAGAGGGTCACCTGAAGCTCAACCATACCCAGGGTACAAGCAAGACCCTCAGCTAAATCAGCAGCTGGCCATTGACCCCCCCAAAAAATCTACTATTTCCCCAGTCCTGAGCATCCTCAGAGGTGCCCTGGGTATAGCTGAGCTCTGGGTGACCGAGCAAGACCCTCAGCTGAATCAGCAGCTGGCCATTGACCCCCCCAAAAAATCTACTATTTCCCCAGTCCTGAGCATCCTCAGAGGTGCCCTGGGTATAGCTGAGCTCTGGGTGACCGAGCAAGACCCTCAGCTGAATCAGCAGCTGGCCACTGACCCCAAAAAATCTACCACTTCCCCAGCCCTGAGCATCCTCATAGGTGCCCTGGGTATATCTGAGCTCTGGGTGACCGAGCAAGACCCTCAGCTGAATCAGCAGCTGGCCACTGACCCCAAAAGGTCCACCCTTCCCCAGCCCTAAGCATCCCCAGAGGGTCACCCAGAGCTCAGCCATACCCAGGACACAAGCAAGACCCTCAGCTGAATCAGCAGCTGGCCATTGACCCCCCCAAAAAATCTACCACTTCCCCAGCCCTGAGCATCCTCAGAGGTGCCCTGGGTATAGCTGAGCTCTGGGTGACCGAGCGGGGGCCTCAGCTGAATCAGCAGCTGGCCATTGACCCCCCCAAAAAATCTACCACTTCCCCAGCCCTGAGCATCCTCAGAGGTGCCCTGGGTATAGCTGAGCTCTGGGTGACCGAGCAAGACCCTCAGCTGAATCAGCAGCTGGCCATTGACCCCCCCAAAAAATCTACCATTTCCCAGCCCTGGGCATCCCTGGAGGGTCACCCAGAGAACAAGCAAAACCCCCAGACAAGGCAAGACCCTCCTCTGAATCAGCAGCTTGTCATTTACCCCAAAAAAAGTCTACTCTTCCCCCAGCCCTGAGCATCCCTAGAGAGTCACCCAGAGAACAAGCAAAACCCCCAGTTGAATCAGCAGCTGGCCACTGACTCCAAGGTCTCAAAACTCTTCCCACTCACTCCCCCAGAGCTGATCCCTCAATAAACATCTCCTGCACACAGATAAGATGCAACCAAAGAGATCTGGCTGTGGAATGAGGTGGGAGAAGAGGGAAGAAGAAGCATAAGGTTTCCCTTTTGCATTTTGGACACTTCTATTCCTTGCTTGGGACTTCGAGGCAGGTGCTGGCATCAGGTGTAGGGTCTCCACAAGAAAGCAAGGACCTCATCTTAACATTTGCCTCAATGGAGGAACTCCACAAAGTGGGGCTGGAAATTCCCAGGGAGACAAGCTCCCTCATGAGCTTCCCACAGCTGAGCTTCCAAGCACAAAGAAAAGGAGAAGGGGAAAACATGAGAACTTTTTTCCTTTCCCCTACTTTTTTCCCCCTCTTCCCTATCATGAAATCTTGGCCAGATGTGGTGCTCCTCCACTGGTTGTGCCTCTAATACTCTCCTTTGGTTTTTGCCCTCCTCCAGCAAGAAGAGCAGGGAATATTCATCATGAAAGCAGCCTATGCTTTCAAAAGGGATCCTTTTGGCTTTAAAAATCTACAATACCTTCTCCTAGAAGGTGTTCACCAGCCCCTGGTGTGCTCTCACTGCATCTCCCCACATAATTCTAAGTTATTTGGGGCAAGGAGTGATTTTGTTATTATGCCCTTGTACAGTATTCAGCACACAATGGGGCCCTGATCTCTGCTTGGGGCCTCAGAGTCTCCCATAATACAAATAATTAACCATAATAGAGCTGGGCAAATATCTTAATAAAACCCAGGGAATCAATTAGAGGCAATTAAGCAATTTTTTTTTTGGCTGGCAGAAGTTTTTGCTTTGCAGGATCAATTTGGAGAAGGGAAGGGGGATTTTTTTGGGGTGCTGAGAGAACTGCACACCCCCTACAGACTCTGGCAATCTTTCTTTTGTGTTTTATTTTCTGGGGGATTCAGAAAAGTTTTATGCAGCTGCCAAAGCACAAAAGGCACTTTTCATAAGGGGCTGGTGAGAAAAAGTGTGGTTTGGTGGATGGACCTGTGAATCCTGGGATAGAAAAGGGATAGTCCAGAATATCATGATTTTCAGGCATCCCACCTGCCCTAACACCACCCCCAGTTACCCACATATGATGTGGAGAGCATTCATCACCTTCCTTCTTCCTAATCTCAAATATCTGAGGACCCAGCAAGCTTCTGAAGCTATGAGGCTTGCAGATGACAAGGAGAAAATAAAGGTTTATAAAGCCCCAGCCACAGACTGGATGATTTCCAAGCAGTTTAGAAGACAACAAATGAGCTTTTAGATGGTAGATATTCTGATTGGAGTTGAAGACCCCTCTCTGGAGGTGTTTAAGGCCAGGCTGGATGAGGCACTGAGCAACCTGAACTGGTGGGAGGTGTCCCTGCTTATGGCAGTAGGGTTGGAACTAGATGATCTTTAAGGTCCCTTCCAACCCAAACCTATGGTTTGCAAGCAGAAAAAGGAGGAAAAAGTATTGAACAACTTGAGTTTTTTGTAGTTGTCCATCACAGAAGGTGCATGTGAGGATGCTACAGCAAGAAGAGACTCCACTAAAGGTGAGCCAACTAAGAAACCCACTATCTCACTCAATCAAACAGGCATAAACTAAACCCCCTTTGGCTGAAGGAAGCAGCCATACCCTCCCTAAAAAGCTCTGCTAGACTTTCAGGTGCTGACCTCAAGCTTCAGAGTGTAAAGATTCTTTATGGTCAAGCTCTTGGAGGAATTCTTATGCCAAACTGTCATGTTGTAAGAGGCAATGCCATAAATCTTTCAGTCTTAGGAAGACAAATTAGAATAAACACAGGAGAAAAAGGGGGGGAAATAGAATATCTATCCCTACACTGCTGTTTATTGACAGTGTTTATTGACTGGCAGTGTTTAAGGCCAGGCTGGACAAGGCACTGAGCAGCCTGATCTAGCGGGAGGTGTCCTTGCCTATAGCAGTGGGGTTGGACTAGATGATCTTTAAGGTCCTTTCCAACCCAAACCATTCTATGATTCTAACAAGTTTGTGAACTGATGACCAGCCTAGTGTTAGTCCTAAACATAGAGAAATGAGTTCTACTACTTAAAAACTGTAGAAAAAGTATCTACACCACGATGCTTTCAAACTGGAGCTGGCACTCCAGTTTGCATGTATCCTAATAAAAGCTCTTTTTGGCTACCATAAAGTTAGCCTGTTATTCTGCTGGACCTTGTCATAAGTTTGATTTTGAAACCAAGCAGAAACATGCAAAAGTTGGTCTCCTTTGGCTAGGAGGCCACCTGGCAACCTGCCCCATCTCAAATAAGACAAAGAGCTTGAACTCTTGGTGAACACAAGACTACAGAAATGCAGTAAGTGATTTGAAGATCCCTTCCAACCCTATGATTCTGTGACCCTTCCTGGGTTAGGAGAATGGTGTAGGTTTTTTTGATGCCCACCAAGAAGCTCTCAGACATTTCTCTCACTGAGTCACACAGAATTTCTGAACCTTTCACCTCAGAATGGTTTCTGAATTGTGGATACCTGTTGTCAAGACTCATTTATCCTGCTGCTACATGAGCCCTCCCATAATGACTGTAAGACAGATTAAATAACGATATCAACAATAAACCATCCACAGTTTGTACCTGCTAGAGATTTACAACAGCAAAGATTTCACACACAGCACCAAGACCTTGCCCTCATCAACGTGAATAGACTACTCATCATGGACAACTGCCCACCAACATGCCTGGTGAAGATGGAGATGGGTAGTTCTCATCCTGAGGTGTGGATGGACATGTGCCAAAAGAGTCAGCTCAAAGAGGGAGCTGTCCTCTACTGTAGCATCTTGGAAACAGGAGAGTGGGAACTCCTACTCTAGAAAAAGAGCCCCTGGCACCATNTTTCTCCTCCCACCACGTTCCCTTGGGATTTGTCTCAGCAACTCACCAGTAATGTCCTGGAGAAGTGACACTGAGAGGAACATCCCTCAGGCCCCATGGGGGGGCAAATGGTGGCTGCTGCCTTTCCCGGGGGCTGAGAAATAGGAGAGTGGGTGGAAGAAGCAAAGTGGGAACAGCTGGGGAGGGAGGGAGGAGTCTCCAGTGGAGCCCAGGTGCTTTGTGTTTGGGGGGAAAAGGGCTGAAAAAAGGTTGGTGGGGAGGGCAGAGGCAAAGACAGAAGATGGAGAGTGAAAAGAAGGGTACATGAATGCTGTTAAAGACAAACTGGGGGGAAAAATGGAAGTACATGGGTTGGTTGGAGCAGATCCAGAGGAGGACACAAGGATGATCCAAGGGCTGGAGAGGAGGATGGTGAGATGTTTGCTCAGAGAGGTGGTGGAGGCCTCATCCTTGGAGACATTCAAGGTCAGGCTTGATGAGCCTCTGAGCAACCTGATGTAGTGCAAGATGTCCCTGCTCACCACTGGGGGGTTGCAACTAGATGATCTTTAAGGTCCCTTCCAACCCAAACCATTCTATGATTTGAAGATCCCTTCCAACCCTATGATTCTGTGATCTATCCTGGGTTAGGAGAATGGTCTGGTTTTTCTGATGCCCACCAAGAAGCTCTCAGACATTTCTTTCACAGAATTTTTGAATCTTTCTCCTCAGAATGGTTTCAATTGTCAAGACTCATTTCTCCTGCTGCTACATGATCCCTCCCATAACCAGCAGAGTTGCTGCAGCCTGACATAGCTACTTCACCTCAAAAAAAAGACCAAAACCCCAACCTGCTGCAGAAGAGAGGGATACCAAACACCCCCAGAAAGCACTCTTAACCAGTCATTATTAATATTCATAAGACAAGCTTATGCTTACCTTATTCTGCCCAGGTTCCTGAAGCTTCATTAACTCCCACCTCCCTAATTACAGTGATGAGATTTTCTCACCCAGCCCCGTGCCGTGCATCAGCCCTGGTGGTGAGGCAGAGCTGGAGGTGTGCAGAGAGGCTCTCTCCTATGGAGAGAGGATGACAAGCAGCCTGAAACTACCTTCACAGAGCTTTTTGCCCTCCCAGGCAAGGAAAATGATGGGCACCCAGGATGTGGGTAACCTCCCGGTGCGGATTGGAGACTCTCTGCAGAGAGATGGGGGCTGCGAGCGAATAGGAGGAAGGGGCAGGTGCTGTTGTTTTTCATCCAGGTTTGATCTCCCTCTCTCTCTCTTTCTGGGTTTGTCTGTGTTAACCCATTTTAAACCAAATTATCCCATTCCCTTTGATGAAGCACTCCCTTCCTCAGGCTATGCGTCATCCTGCTTTTTATCTTTCACATTGGGAGGTTTTTTGGCCAGAGCTTCAGCAACCCCACTGCAAGAAAAGATGCAATTCCAGCCAATATTTCTCATTCTTGCTTCTTTCCATTCACCAAACCTCTGTTTGCTCTCAGTGTCACCCCTGCCTTCATTTTCCGTGGCTGGACATGATGTTTCTCCTTATTTTGCATCCCAAATGCTCCTGCAGGTTGTCAAAGAGCATCCATACCCCAGGGCTATGGGTGTGTGCACTCAAGTTGGTGGGAACGGGTGCATGGCTTCTTATTCAGCATATTAATTTAGTGGGGTAGGAGGGGGGGATAAGGAAGGGTGATGACCTGTTCTGCCTACACAGTCTTGGGTGACTTGAGTGGGAGTGGAAAGCACTCACCAAAGTGCTGGAGGAACTCAGTAGCTCAAGGGTTTCCTGACGTTGCTTTCATCCCCTCCTGTCTTACAGCAACAAAATCAAAGCTTTGCATCCTCTTGGGATGGGAGATGCTCGAGATTCCTCTTGTGCTGTTAAATGTAAGCTCCCAGCTCCCTTGGTGGCAACACTGCTGCTGCCCCGTGTAATGAGTGTGGGAGCAGATCATATGTGAAGTGCAAAGATTGATTAAAAGAAAAAAAAATCAACTAAGAACCCTTAGGAAATAACTTTGAAAATCAGTTGCTGAATAAATTGAAAAAATGAAGTGAAAAAAACATATTTTGGCCAACAGTGGAACATGAGGCCTGATTCTCCTCTTCTTGGTGTGGTGTAAATCAGAGTAACATTTCTTGAAGCCAATGGAAGTGTCAGAAAAGTTAGGCCAGTATAATTTGGTGTGCAGTTTGGTGCAGGAGAACTCTTCTCATACAAAATCCTACTTTTTCTAATTAGACACTTGTTAATTTGTACAAAACTCATAGCTAGCCTGCACTGGCAGGCTCAGCTCTGCTCCAGAAAGCTTTCAAATCACAGATATCAGACTTGGACCTTGCAGCCTTCTGCCCAAAGGCATGATCCACTCTGCCCTAACTATCCCTGACAGATGTTTGTCTAACCTGTTCTCAAAAACCTCCCAGGTTGGAGCTCCCACCCCTTCCCCAGGCAATATATCCTCATGCTTCACTACCCTCACCGTTAGACCTCTCTTCCTAACGCCTGGCTCCAGTCCCCTGGCTGTGATTGAAGATGACACGGAGAAGAACTTGTCAAATTGACCTGAGCCAACCAAAGGAGGAGGTGGAATTGCAAGGAATAGGGGGAAACAAATTAGTGCTGTGAATAGAGCTCAGCTCCCTGGACTCCATAACCTCACAGAATCATAGAATGGTTTGGGTTGGAAGAGACATCAAAGATCATCTAATTCCAACCCCACAGCCATAGGCAGGCACACCTCCCAATATACCAGGTTGCTCAGTGCTTCATCCAGCCTGGCCTTAAACACCTCCAGGGAGGGGGCATCCACAACCTCTGGCCAACCTCTTCCAGTGTCTCTCCACCCTCACAGTAAAGAANGTCCCCCCTGAGCCTTCTCTTCTCCAGGCTGAACAACCCCAACTCCTTCAGTCTGCCCTCAGAAGGGAGGTGCTCCAGCCCCCTCATCATCTTCATGGCCTCATCTGGATCTGCTCCAACAGCTCAATGTCCTTCTTATGTTGAGGGCTCCAGAACTGGACACAGTAACTCCAGTTGGGGCCTCACAAGAGCTGAGCAGAGGGGCAAAATCACCTCCCTTGACCTGCTGGTCACACTTCTCTTGATGCAACCCAAGGTTGGGTTGGCCTTCTTGGCTGCAAGCACACACTGGTGGCTCAAGTTGAGTTTCTCATCCTCTGACACCCCCAAATCCTTCTCTTCAGGGCTTATTCCTGTGTAAGCAAGGGAGCCCTTAACTTATTAATCCCACTGGGTGCTTCAACTTTCTCCTGGACATTTTTTTAATCTACTCCCTCTTCTCACTTTCTTCCATCTCTCATGTTAATTCTCCTTGCCTTTCAGCATCCCACATGTGCCCTGAGAGGCAGAGGCTGCTGCAACACACACAGTCTTTGGCTGATTCATCCCTTTGCTTGTGCATGACTAACCCTCGTGCTATTTGTCTAACTATTTCAATTGATGAACATTTAATATGTAAAAATTTAATTAAAGCATTATTCATAAAAAGAAAATCTGGGCCAATTTTTTTTTTCTTTTAAATACCCAAAGGGAATATTCCAATTAGGGACTAAATGCCAGAAAACACTGTCAGATTTTTTTTTATCCCTGCCTTTCTCTAATCAAAGCAGCAGGTTCTGATATTATAAAGAAAAAGCCACCAAGCCCACAACAATATTTACAGGCACTTGCGCTGCAGGTGCAGAGATCAAACCTGAGAGAAGCTCTTGGTGGAAAACAATGGAAGGTACTCTGAGAAGAAGCCAACTACATGCCAGCTCTTCACCTAGTGGATCTGCACCCCTGCTCTGATTGGAGAATTTGCTGAGTCTTTTTAATCAGCTTGGTCCTGCAGCTTTTAATCATGCAAATGGCTCAGGTCTTCAGTGCAGTTCTGGACTTGCCAGCACAAGGCTTGCAGGACTGAGTACAGAAAGGGGAATTGGTTTTTGTGCTGGCACAACAAAGTTCCTGACAGTTATGGGCCTGAAAAATCATCTCTCCAAACAGATCATTTGCCCAGGTTAGCTGGAAGGAGTAAAAACTCTTGGGCTTGCATAATGCATGGCCCAACAAGTCTCTTAGTGGATGTCATTCAGGAGGTTAGTGGGGTGTATTAGATAGGCAGGGACTACCAAAATGAAGAAGTTAGAAGCCATGGCTAAAAAAACCACTTGGTTTGAGTCTTGGGAAAAAGCAGTGATCAAGTCACCAAGTCTTCAGTTTAACATCAACCAAACCCAATTCCCAACCTTGGTCAGAATGTCTGTACTCCAGCAATTGCATAGAATCATAGAATGGTTTGGGTTGGAAGGGACCTTAAAGATAGGCAGGGACATCCTGCACAAGATCAGGTTGCTCAATGCCTCGTCCAGCCTGGCTTTGGATGTCTCCAAGGACAAGGCCACCATCACCTCTCTGTGCAACCTGTTCCAGTGTCTCACCACCTTCATGATGAACACTCAAGTCTCTCCAATTTCCCCCCCAGTTTGCCTCTAGGCAGGTTCCACATACCCCTCTTTTCCCCCATCTCCTGCCTCTGCCCCACACCAACCCTTTTCCAGCCCATTCCCCCCCAAACCCCCCCCCCCTGGGCTCCACTAGAGACTCCTCCCCTCCCCAGCTGTTTCCAGTCAGCCCCCTCTGCTCACTCTCTTATTTAAGACCAGTGGGAAAGAGCAGCAGCCACTATTTGCCCCCCCCCATGGGGCTTGAGGGATGCTCCTCCTGGTGTCTCTGCTGCAGGACATCACTGGTGAGTTGCATTTTCTAAGGGTTCATGGTGGGAGGAGAAAAGCTGAGGGGCCTGCTGGCCCCCCAGCAGGTTAGGCAGGGGGAGGGATGTCAGGTATCCTGCTCGCATAGAATGGTTTGTGTATGACAGTCAGGATGCAGAAGTCTTGCATGACTCACAATCAAGTATGAAAACCCATGTAAATTTATGCTTGCTAATACTGTCAGGGCCCCCTAACAAACTTTAGGCTTCCAGCGTGAAACAGCAACTCCTCAAGATCTGTAGTTATCAGTTTTAGTCATCCAAATCCCAAGTGGTCACCTTCACTTCCAGCTTTCAGCTGTTTCCATGACTGACATCAAAGTTTTTGAGACCTTCTCAAGATTTTTCTCTTATGAGTATGTTGTGAGTTATCCTTGTTATTCCACTGCAAGCCCAAAGGAGCTGAGAAATCTCCTAATTTTCTTCTATCTAGAGTGCCTCCATAGAAAAATGAGGTTCGTGCATGATACATGAGTGGTCCCCAAACTCTCCTGCATCGGGCTACTGATGAGTCATGAGACTTGTTGCTCTTAGAGATCTCCAAGCCAGTTGAACTCATTTCAGGCTCTTTATTTCAGGCATTTTTATGAGGTTGTTGCAAAGGCTCAGTCATTTATATCTTCAGAGGAAGATAACAGGGTTCCTGAGTTCTTTGTTGGTACATGATGTGCCTCCATGGGGCAGAAGCCTTGCACTGAACACGTAGGAGCTGTGAGATGTGCTAATTTGTGAACAGAGGCCTCATCTTGAAATCTTAAAAAGAGGGGATTAGAGCAGATGAGTCCTCATTTAGTTTTCCAGAGCAGCAGAGATAAATCTGGCTGCTCCTCCTCTGCAGGGTCTTAAAGGAGGATTTCCTGCGGGGTGGGTCTCCTCAGTGGGGTTCTGCTGTGTTGGTGGTAGGGTGGGAAGAAATGGATTAAGCAACTGGGAGTAGGATGTGTGCTGACAATGGATATAAAGTGGTGGGAAGGTTTGGTTCCTGGCTTATTCCTGGAGACCACACTTGCTCTTCAGCTGGGCGTTGCTCTTCAGAAATCCATCCATAGCTCCCATGTTGAGTAAGTCACTGGCCACTAGGAGATGAGGTTTGGGTATTGGGGACACTGCCAGACCTACTGGTGTGGAAGGCAGTCAGCCAGTTGGAGCTGCTCAAGTTGGGTCACCCATACACTGCCCAATCCCACCATGTAATGGAGCATAAAGAAGAAATGGTCTGTACCATCCATAAATCACTCCATGTCTTCACTATTTTCTGGAATATGTGTAATTTTCCTGCTTCATTTCTTAGTAATGGTGAGGTTTTTATAAGCTTTTCTTCTAAACTGCATGTTCGTATTGCTCTTATTTTAATGCCAAGTGCAATGTGCCAGTCTCAGAAAATCAAATTGCTGCTCAGTAAATGCATTTAACTTCACAAAGTAAAATGTCCAGGATCTGCAGATTCCCAGAGTCTCAGAGCTGCTTAGAGATCCAGCACAGGGATGAAAAGCTCTTCCAGTCTACATCCATTATTCCTAGTCCTGCCATCACATATCCTATTAAGAAGTCCTACCCCAGCCTTTCTGTAAAGCCCCTTTCAGGTATTGAGAAGTCATTATGAGGTACCTCCTGAGCCTTCTCTTCTCCAGGCTGAACAACCCCAATTCCTTCAGCCTGTCCTCAGAAGGTAGTTGCTCCAGCCCTCTCATAACCTTTGTGGCCCTCCTCTGGACCTGCTCCAACAGCTCAATGTCCTTCTTATGTTGAGGGCTCCAGAACTGGACACAGTAACTCCAGTTGGGGCCTCACCAGAGCCCAGTAGAGGGGCAAAATCACCTCCCTTGACCTGCTGGCCACACTTCTCTTGATGCAACCCAAGGTTGGGTTGGCCTTCTTGGCTGCAAGCACACACTGGTGGCTATGGTAAGCTTTTCATCCACTGACACCCCCAAATCCTTCTCTCCAGGGCTGCACTCAAGCCACTCTCCACCCAGCCTCTATCTGTGCTTGGGGATGCCCCAGCCCAGGTGCAGGACCTTCTTCTGGCATAAAACTGAAATAAAAAACTACCACTTGGCCTCACAGCTTCCCAAATATCATAGCATATAAAAAAAAAAAAAAGACCTATGGACTTCCAGGTTTCTGGTCAACCACAGTAGTGGTCAAACCCATAAGGCAGGCAAATACATGTAGTTAATAGTCCTGAGTGCTTGATGCAGTGACCTCACCGAGTTGCAACACCACTGACTGCAGCATCTTCTCTAGGAGAGCTGTAATGCTGATCTGTGCATTTTAAAATTGCATTTATCCTGCTCTGCAGATTTCTTAATAGTTGTTCTTTGATAGTTTAATTTCTTTTTGGACATAAAGTCATCTTCAAAATAAAAAGAAATAAAATGGCTGGTTTGTTGTTTTTTTTTTTAACTATTCAAATGAAACTATCTGAAAGCAAAACAAGAAAGACAAAGCTGTGGTTTTTTGCCTTTAAAGGGAGAGTGTCCTGCAAAACTTCTCTATTTTGCTGCTGCTGCCTTTTCTGATGGAAAACTAGACCAGAAAATAAATAAATTTTTTTTGTTGTTTGTTTTACAAGATCTACTAATTCCTAGGCTGGAGTCTGTGTGCCTAGCCTAAGGGGTCTCCAGCTTTTTTTTATGGCTCCAGGAGAACAGAAATATCTCCTTGTGCCCACCCCACCCATCCACACTCCCACAACCTCCCTGTGGCAACAGCCTCCCTGGGAAAGCAGTGTTCTTAGGAAAGGATAAACCATAATTATTAGCTATCATTTAATGTGATTTAGCACCTGTAAATAATGGAGAGGAAATGGTGCCAGATGCTTAGTCAACAGACTGCAGCCTACTAGCACATAGGGTTCTCAATAGGGTCCAGGATGGCAGGAATAGGAATACTGGATGCAAAAAGGAAGAGGGAAGATTTAGGTTGGATAGAAGAAAGAAATTCTTTCCTGTGAGGGTGGTGAGACACTGGAAGAGGCTGCCCAGAGAGGCTGTGGGTGCCCCTTCCCTAGAAGTGTTTAAGGCCATGGAACTCACCACAGAAACAACTGTATGCCTCAAAGAGAATGATAGCAAAGTAGGTGACATGCAGGACCTTGCAGAACTTGTGACATAATTTAGACAGTTTTACTGGAGTGATTATGACTGTTGTCCTCAAGTTCTATTGAAAGGACAGCAATGCCTCATGGAATCATAAAATGTTTTGGGTTGGAGGGGACCTTAAAGATCATCTAGTTCCACCCCCCCTGCCAAGGGCAGGGACACCTCCCACTACACCAGGTTGCTCATCCAGCCTGGCCTTAAACACCTCCAGAGAGGGGACATCCACAACCTCTCTGGGCAACCTCTTCCAGTGTCTCACCACCCTCACAGGAAAGAACTCCTTTTTTCTATTCAGCCAAAATCTCCCCTCATCCAATTTGCCATCCTATGGAATCATAGAATAGTTTGGGTTGGAGGAGACCTTAAAGATCATCTAGTTCCAGCCCTCTGCCATAGGCAAGGACATCTCCCACTAGATCAGGTTGCTCAGTGCCTTGTCCAGCCTGGTCTTAAACACCTCCAGAGAGGGGCTGTGTTGGATGATGAGTCCTTCCATTGCAGGAGGTACTCCCAGAAAGAGAGGGGTGAGGCAGCAGGGCATGTGA
>VZTY01017169.1:0-24259 GCA_013400935.1 Turnix velox | reverse complement strand
ATATGTGTGCACTCCCACCAGCATTTGTGTATCCCTCTATTCAGAGAGATGAGCAGTAAATTGATGCATTTTTTACTGTAGTTGGTATATATGAGAAGGCCATAATTTTGGCTGAAGTGTGTAGGTATCATCCTTTATCTTTGAAGTATGAGGTAATTAAATCAATCATTTAGTACAGCCATTTGTTGGGAATCTGGTTTTTTGGGTGTGGCATTTTGTTATGTGCACAGCTGCAAATGGCATTAAAAAACTATTTGATAGCTGCTACGTCATCCTCTTAAGTTATTTGACTGAACATGTAGTTGACTTGTGTTCTTGTGTTCTTTCTTTAATTGCTGAATTAGGCTTTGGATTTTAAATAAATGAACACATGCTGTAGGCAGGTACTTTTTCCTTCACCTCAAAAACATGATCATATTTTATATTTGAAAGGTTTGTTTAATGTGTTTTAATAGTTGAGTTGCATGTTGAGATTTGCAGTTATTTAGCTTAAATAGTTATGAGTACAAAGTTACTTTCTCTGATACTGAGTCTAGCACCTTTCACTTGTTAAAGTTGTCTTTTGAGGCAACCTTGACTTAATTTAAAATTGATAGATTGTATTTAGATAGAATGTATTTCATGTCAAAAAGTCACCAGCCTTTATTTTTTTTTGTAAGCCATTTTGAGCCTAAGTAATTTTTGTTAGTAGCTTTTGACAGATAGGTATCTAAGTTCTTTTTGCTGGAACAGCCTTGCCACTCATCAGCTGCAAGTAGGGTAAGGCAGGCTCTCTAAAAGAGAATTACAAAAATAAATAATTTTCTTCTTAGCAGAAGAACAGGAAATCTATATGCTTTCATCAGAAGTAGTTTATCTATATTTTTAAATGGTGAAAGAAATTCTAACTCTTCATCTACCATGTTACACTTGTTGGCTGAATTAACTGTGTGTTAACTTTTGCTGTCCATCTACTTGACAGTGTAACTCCTTCTGTGCTTTTACATAGATCTTTTGCTTGTCATTCATGTGTAGTTCTAATTTTGATAATTGGATCCTTCAAATTTCCACCGAGACTTGACAATAGATAACTGGCTGTAACTAAGAAGTCTAATTGCTTTTACAAATTAATGTCTCTATAGGCTATTATATGTAGATTTTTTCTGTGTGAAGTTCATCATCATGGTTATCAATGGGAACAGCAGGTTACTTTTGCAGTTGAAATAGTTGCTTAACCTGGAGAAACTTCATAGCATGGAGTAATCGCCATTGTTCTTATGCAGGGCAAGGAGTCTGGAAACAGTGGGAGCATCAGGTCAGGTTACAACGACCCTGGTATCTAGGGCAAAAGAATAGCTAGATTGTTAATGGTACTGCACTGCCTCTTGTAATTACTGATACTTAAAATATCTAATACCAAAAAAGCTGCCTTGCTCAGCCTTTTGCTTTAGCTGCAGAAACATTTGAATTTCAAAATTTTAAGCATAATGTTACAGAACTGAATTTGACTAGAGCAGATAAAGCAGTCTGCTTCACTTGAGTTTCACTTCTTTGTTTTGTAAGCCTTTAAAATAGTTTTGTGTTACAAAGTTGAATGGAATTGCTATTTTTCTTCTCCCAAAGGATTTTGTAAGATGGCTGTCACTCAGTGTTCCAGTTAAATTATTATTGATGAGAGCAAAGTGTGTCAGAAATCCATTGTCTTTTAAGGTGGCTGGCCCCCACTGTAAGCAAGTAGAGAAAGTAATGTCAAGTGTGAATGTATATTTGTATCAGAGGGGAGTGGAGAGTTAGATATGGAGTAGTGAAGTGGTGGAAAGAACATAGGAGGGAAATGAACAACAGGCATATCATATAGGGCTTTTGAAGTTGTAACTGAGGAACTAAATTTTGAAGGACTGAAACCTAAAAGAAAAGTTTAGGAGACTCTGACATTAATTAGGCTGTCTGTGCTCTCATGTTAGAACGAACTGAGAATATCAGAAATACAGTAGAAGTCAAATAGTTGAGTAGTGTGAACAAAGCACTTCTAAAGATACTGAGTGGCAGGCCACAATACCACTGTCCCTTTTTAAGAGTAGGAGGTGTTCAGGTATGGAGAAAGCAAAGTTTTTTTGTCAGATCTGTTTGAGAGCAATCTAAGTAGAGTAATATAAGGAAGCATTAGTTTGTAATGGAGCTTCAGTGTCCACGATTGATAAATAAATGATCAACAGAACAAATTATTTAAATAGCATCTTACCAGTCATCATCTAGCCACAATGTTAGCTTGCAAAGTGGTGCAGTGCTTGAGCATTATTGAAAACATAAAGCCACTTCATGGTGTTTATTTGTAATCTGCTTAGTAAGAAAATCAACCAGATTTCCATCAAACTGGGAGAAAGAAAACAAACCCCCCAAAACCAAAATAACCAAACCTAAAACTGTTTGAAGGTACACCTCTAGAAGGTTACTCGCTCTAAGAACTCCCAAATTTTAAGCATGCTTTTTTGAAATTACTTCAGTGATCTTTATCGTTGTGTCATTAGATCATCCAGTTTCCCCAACCAGTTCTTTGCATGCTCGTGTGGATCTTAGTACTTGTTTAGAGGCCTGTGTCAAAACAATATTTGGCTTGTTTTGCACTATGGGAAGCCTGCACATTTTTAACTTTTTCCCCTGATGAAAAGGCTGTCTAATTGCTCAAGCTTTTTGCAACAGTCTTCATTGACTGTGCTTGTCTCATAAATCTTTTTAAAGGTTAATTCATCTTATGCCACTTCAGATTCAGTGCTGTAAGTTATATGCAAACAACTCTAACTGGTTATTCAGCATTTAGACATCCTTTATCTCCCTAGAGCATGCATGTGACCTGGCATAGTTTCAGGAGCTGCTGCAATCTTAATTCACAGCCTTGAGCAGACTACATTCCCGAATTCTTTGAGCCCTGTTTGTCAAAAACTTGAACTGGGCACAGTCCATAAATTCAGCTTCCATTTAATTATAGAAAATGTGTGATTGTAAATGTGGTAACTTTTTATTCAGTTGTCTTTGACTTGAGCAAGTTTGGAGTACTGCAGGCTTACTATTTGCTTCGCAGGGTAACAAACTTTGAGCTTTGGATTTTTTTTTTGTATTATCCTCATTTCTTGTAATACAGTTTATCTAGAAAATTCTCTTTTCAAGAGGTGAATCATTTAAGCATACAGTACTTGTTTTGGAGGTTCTGTGTTTTCTTTTAGGAAGCACATATTCAACTTTATTCTTGGATTGCAACAGGTAAGTGTTCATTTAACTGGTGCAGCATACATCAGTGAAGATTGCATGCTTTGTATGAGTAAAACCAGCTCTTTACCTTGTTGTCACAGTATTTATGCTTTAGTTTGGTTTTGTTCAGCATGTTATATGTTAATCTAATAGTAACAAGAACAGGATGTGGGAACTATTGAGTTGTGAGGAGGGACCTTGGGCTAGTCTGGTCCCAGCAGTCCAACACGTACTACGAGTTAGTACAGTAAATGCAGTCATCTTTTTGTTTAGTTTCATCTGAAGTGAGTACTGTTACACACTCGTAAGACTATTTCAGTGCTGAAATGCTGGTGTAGAGACCTGCCTTCTTCCTGGTTTAGAGCAGGCTGAAGGAAATACTAAACATCCCTTGGTTATGTGAAAGGAAAAGAGAAGGCATTTGACACTTGTTATCCTGTAATCTAACTGGGTAGTACTGCTATTTTTTACTGTTCTGTGATAAGACTTGGTATTGTGCCTACACATAAATAGTGTTTAACTGTAGTGCACAAGAAAGGAGTTGTTAATCTTCATAGCTTTAAAAATTTTTGAAAGCTCCAGCTGGCATCTACTTTCAAAACTTGTTTTTCCTCCAGTGATTACTGGAGAGAAAGTGGTGATTTTTAAGGGCTTGGTCACCTCATCAAGTAATCTAGTAATCAAGTAATCATCACTTGATTCTAGTGCAAGTTTTATAGACACATGAGTGCATGCTGCTTTTCCCAAAATTCTGGAGCTTTTTCCACAGAAACTCCAGTTCTGCAGCATTCTTCAGAAGCAAAACTGAAGGCCAAATGCTGTCATGGCTAAGTAGTAATTATAATACCTTGTGTGGAAGGGATTTAGTCAAGTCTTCAGGTTGCTTTAATTTGAGAAGTCTAAAGAAAAGACTGCCTTTCTGAGTCATTAGAAAATACTAATTTTGGTAGCAAGTGCAGAATGCGGCCTTGGTTTCTGAGACAATATGTAATCTCTATGCTTGTCAGGCTCATCTTGTCTAGCATAACACTGGAAGAGCGAAGTCTCTTAACACGTATGTGCTTCTTGAAGTAGGGAAGGAAGGCTAACAACTGTAGGCAGGATTTTTTTGGTTGGGTTTTTTTTTTACATGCTAAACTTTTGTATTAAACATTTGTGCTCATTAACATCTGGTTTGTAAACCAGATTCTCTTTAGTGAAGAGGGAAGCCACTTAAATTTCACACAACAGAGAAGGACAAAGGCGTTTACAAATGGTTCAGGTTTCTGTTTAATGGTGTGTTCTCCATGCCTGATGCTAGCCACAGCTGTGTGTTTTCTTTTGCCTCCTTGCAATGCATCATATTCTTAAAAAGCTTTTTTAGAAATGGGAGATTACATCCCTGTCCTATCACTGACACATTGCTAGGCAACAGTTAATGTAATTCTGTTGTGCAGTGACACTATTTTGAGTCTTTGTCTACAGTAATTATTTGTCTGCTTTTTGCCACCCTGTACCTAGTGTGCCAGGGTTTGTACAGTTGGATTAGCATTTTGGCAGCTTTTCTGTGAAGAGGCAATTTTTTGTAACAGCTTGCTTATTTCTGATTTTCTTGTCTGAAAATGTCTTGCTGTTGGTCTTTGTTTCCTTATTTTAATGTAAATACTGTTGTATCTAAATAGCTCTTTTAATTGGATGAAGATGAGCCTCCCGAATGCTTTTAAGATTCTTGTGGAGTACATACTTCACTGCAGAAAGAGAAGCAGAGTTGAAATAGATTGCTCAAACCCATGCAGTACTGACAATACTTCTTAGCTGGCTTTTTATACCTTTGACACAGTGTTTCTGTAACAATGGGCTGCAGGGGATGTTCCATTCGTAAAGTATTATCCTAGTAGTGTTTATGGTGTATTGTTTTATAGGAAGTAGCTGCAGCAAAATTACAGTATATGGTAGCAAGCAGTGCTGAAATATTGGGTACCATTCATTTTATGGCTTGTCTTGTTCTGTGCTACACTGAACAGATTGCCCTGGGAGCCTGTGGAATCTCTAACTTTGTATTTCAAGACTTCAGACAAAGCCTTGAACAACCTGGTCTGAATTCATTAATCATAGAATAGTTTGGGTTGGAATGGACCTTAAAGATTTTAACAGGAAATTGGACTGAAGTATCTCCTGAGGTCCCTCCTGGCCTGTATTATTAAGGATCCTTTAATTCTACAATGGCATGAGCCTGTACTGTAGTGTTATAGCTATTGGATCTAGCTAGCTACATATGTGACTGTTCACTCTTGTCTGTGCCATGCAGGGATGGGGTAGTTCCAAGGCTACTGAGTGGGAAAAATCAGGGCTGGAAGCAGCCTGCACTATTCTTAGATGAGAGCTGAAGTGTATAATATTCCAGTTGAGTGAACTCTCCTGTCCAGAGTATGGATTGGATTATAATGGGGACACTACCCTTTACAGCAGAATGAAATTCTACAAGTCATGGCCTAGTCATAGCTAGAACAACCCACTCAGAATGGTTAGTCTTTTATTGGCACGCCAGAAAAGTGTATTTGGTATTCAAATTATATTGTTTATCAAGTAAAAAATAAGGGCTTTCTTTTGAAATAATTGTTAGTTGTCAGGGTCTGCTTGGCTTAAAGTTATTGAAGGTGTTGATGTCTTGGTTATTGATTGCTTATTGCTGTTTGTGTAACTAAGAGAGGTAAAGTCATATTACAATTGATGCAAGTGCTATTTCTTTGTGTTTTCAATTTATATAGTGTCAGATCCGTCCTACAGGGTCTTATTTGCAGTAACTTTAACAGCTTTTTTTTTTTGTTTACATTTTGTGCATGATCCTTCTGAGTCTCTCAGGTTTTATATCTCTAGTTGTTTGGTTCTTTCTAAATAGTTAGTGTTTAAAATTTATTCCTGTCTGCTTTGTTGCTTACAATCTGATTTTCTAGTGCTGTGAATGCTTCAGAAAGGCTGTTTCTAGCATTTCATCTTTCCCTAGCCAAGATTAATGTTTGCAATGTATACATCTATTCTGTTCTAATATTGAATTACTGGTAGCAATCAGTGAAGGGGTATTAGTAGGTCAATAACTGCCGATAAAAAATGCATACCTGTTCTGCAAAAAGCTGTTGAATAGCAAATAACTTGCTGTTTGCATGGGCTGGAGTTCATGGGACGGAAGTACTTGTGAACAGGGAGCAAGACCTTGATGTTCATAGTGTAGTTACCCTCATTTCTTAACTATGTGGCTCAGAAGGGCACTTCCATAGTGTAGTCAAAACTAAATCTGCTTATGTGAAATGTAATATGAAGAACTATCAGCTAACCTCTGTGTGAGATAATCCAAAAAAATGTATACTATAATCTAGTAACTATGTTTAAATTAAAAAAATGTATTTTCTGAGGTAGACTATTTTATAGTGTTAGAACATCAAACCCTCCATCAGCAAGGCTACTTTGCAACAGTTATTTTATCAAAGATACTTACACTGTTGTTGTGTTTATTGTAGGCAGCAGCAGGCATACTCTGCTATGTGGGAGCTTATGTGTTCATCACATACGATGACTATGATCATTTCTTTGAAGATGTCTACACGCTAATTCCAGCAGTGATTATCATTGCTGTGGGAACACTTCTTTTTATTATTGGACTCATTGGATGCTGTGCTACAATTCGTGAAAGTCGCTGTGGACTTGCTACAGTAAGTAACAAAGTTTTTATATGGTGGTGCCTGCCAGGTGTATGTTTTGTGGGCTTCTAAAATTTCACTAAAATTTGTTCTAGCCTTAGCTTGTGGCTTTAAGTGTTTGCCCCTAATATTTTAAGAACATCTTATTTCAATTTTACCATACAAATAGTGATGTTAAATTAGTTCTGTTAGCAGAGGGCTCCTCAGTTTTGCCTTTTTTAGGACTGTGATCATGTATTTACATAAAAATGAAAACCATATCATAGAATCACAAAATGGTGTGTGTTGGATGGGACTTCAAAGACCATATGGTTCTCTCTCTGGGCAAGGACACCTCCCACCTACACCAAGTTCCTCAATGGCTTTTAAATCTCACCTTCATCTTTTCTGATTGAAAAGGTGAAAGTGGACAGAGAAAAGTGAGCCAGGAGTCACCTTGTTTTGTGTATCTTGCAACAAGTTTAACTATAGAATATCACAGAACGGTTTGGGTTGCAGGGAATCTTAAAGAACATTTAGTTCCAGCTTCCCTACCATGGATAGAGACACCTCCTACTATACCCACTGATGCCTGAATATTTTTCTGCATGGTTTCATTGAGACGCAGTCTGCAGTACTTTAATGCCACGCATTTACAAGCAAGTTTAGTGTCATTTTGTCCTGAAGAGAGAGGACGGTATTTATGCTGTCCCTGTGGTGGCACCGGGGTGTCAGAGTCTTTTTTGTTTATAAAGTGCTCCTAAATTTACCAAGACAAATGTATCACTTGCTGTCATTGTCAGTTCTTGCAGGAGTTAATCTGAAGAAATGTTCCCTTAGTCTATCTATTACTCTTAGAAATAGACAGGGTACCTCCTTTGATGTGACATTCCTATTTATCTATCTGAAAAAATATTGGGAGAATTAAAGCATTCCAGTCTGGAGTTTTCAGTCCTAATGATAAGCACTTGACTGACTTGGTAGCTTCTTAATACTTGATGAAGCTATGCCATTAGTTTCCTGTATGAAATCAATTCTGGACTCATTTAGCCAGCTTGTTAAATCAAAAACTTACTCAAATAAGAACTTTAACTAGTAAAATTTGTATGGAAAGTAAATGGCTAAAATACTCTTGATTGTATTTTACAGTTTGTGATCATCCTGCTCTTGGTTTTTGTCACTGAAGTTGTGGTTGTGGTTCTTGGATACATCTACAGAGCAAAGGTAATAATGGCTCAATTACAGTAAATGTTCTGTTGTGAACTGTGAGCAAAATACAGAGGTGTAGTTTTCACTGTATTTGATTCTGTAGAACTGTTAATGGGTATTCAGGGGAATAGAACCAAACCTCTAAGTGTGTTACTTTGAAATACCAGTATCTTTAAATTTAGAATGTTGGTATTCTTCATAGCATAAGTTTTCACAATCGCAAAAGAAAAAAGAAATCTGGAATATGTCACTAACATGTGAACAGTAGAGGGGAGTCATGGTAGCTGGTACCTTTTTGGTTTTCTACACAACCTTCTAATTTATTTATGCTTTGATTTTGTGAATGATAGATTATGCAGGTTTTCTAAGTAGAGTGTGTTGTTTTCTTATGCAGTAACTTAAATGTTGGTATACAAACTTATACGAAGATGATCAAAGGTTTGGAGCAACTGCCCTATGAGGACAGGCTGAAGGAGTTGGGGTTGTTCAGCCTGGAGAAGAGAAGGCTCAGAGGGGACCTCATAGTAACTTATCAGTACCTGAGGGGGTCCTACAGAAAGGCAGGGGAAGGAATTTTTAACATAATATCGGATGGGAGGACTAGAAACAATGGATATAAATTAGAGGGGGATAGATTTAGACTAGACTTAAGAAAGAAATTCTTTACAGTGAGCGTTGTGAAATACTGGAACAGGTTGCCCAGGGAGGTTGTGGATGCCCCATCTCTGGAGGTGTTCAAGACTAGGCTGGACAGGGCACTGGGCAGCCTGGTCTAGTGGGAGGTGTCCCTGCCTATGGCAGGGGGGTTGGAACTCGATGATCTTTAAGGTCCCTTCCAACCCAGATTATTCTATGATTCTATAAAGTTAAAAAGATTGAATGTGTTAATGTATGCTGTCTAACTTTGTACAGGTTGTTGGCAAGGGCTACAAGTAAACAAATTATGACCTTTCCCACTGTTCACTGGAAGTTTAAATGCACAAACAGGGAAATAAAATTGTGCTTTTACCAGTACAATATGTGGCAGAAATATCCCACATGCTATTAGAGATACTGCAATGTAGCTTGAAGGAATTTCTAACTTGCAGAGTTTCACTGGCTTCTGTTATGTCTGCTTCTAATCTTGCCGGTATATTTTTAGCTGTGATGTGTGGTGTGATTGCTTTGTAGGGCACTGCAGTGATATCTTAATAGTAAGCTGAATTATAACACCTTTTAGCTTTTTTGGCATTTTGTACCTAAATGAGCAGCCTAGATCTCCCTGAACCCAGCATTTAGGTTCAGGAAGACCTGGGTTCAGCACTCGTTCAGTATTTTTCCTGCTATCCTGGAAGAAATGAGGAGGCAGCCATTAAGTAAAAACCTAGAGTTGTTGCTTGGTTTACAAAGGAAAGCTGCTTTCAGCTAACAAGAACCTTGAAGCATGCACTCTAAATCTGGTTTGATAATAGAATAGGTTGCTTCAACAGAAATGCTGCTCGGGTGATGCTTGAATTCAGGGTATAATTTTCTCATTTCTCTTTGATTTCTGGTGTTTTGGCTGGTACACTGAGATTATTTAGAACTCTGAGGCTTGTAGTGGAACTGGTCTTTAAGAGCAACTGCAGAGAGCAGTACAGTTCCCAGAGAATGGGAAACACTTGGAATTCTTTTGTGTTCAATTGAATGGTTGCCTTCTGCCTCAGTGCTTGCAGAGGCATGGTGCATTGCAGAGTAGTTACTCAGGAATTACTGTGGATCTGATCTTTTAAGCCATGGTCATCTTACTCTCATCTGCATACCAGTCCTAAAGTGGCTTACCTCCTTGCCATTAACTGCACTCAGAGCAGATAAAATCAGATCTTTCTTTCCTAACCCATCTGAAATTACACACTTAGTACACTTAAATTGGATTGGTCCCTTGCCTCTCATTTTTGTCATGCTGTCTTGGTTTCAGAAATGTAAGGAAAGCAGGGCCAGAACTTGGAAGAGGGAAACCAGTCTCTTTAAAGGACAATCAGATGTCTTCAGTAAAAATGGCAATTTTCTGCTACCCTGCATTATTTATGTTCAGAAAATCCCTGTGGCCTGAGGTGGATGTGTTCACAAAGGAGACAGAGGAGTCCTGAGAAAGAATTTACTTTATTTGAATAAAGGTAGAGTCCACCAGGACAGTTCCCAGATCAGATTGCTGGAGGATGCCCTCTTTATCCTAAATCCTGTCCGGAAATATCTTTCTCCCTTTACCACTGGCTCCAAGGTAAATGGGCACCTACTACAATGAAAACCAAATTCTTGTCATTGATATTGAAACTTGGTTTTGGTGACATCCAGAGGAAATCTCCCTGTGCATACTGTGCCTTGGGGATTACATTGCTTACTCCTAATTGACACTTTTGCTTGTGGGACTAGTCCAAATTTCTGTCTAGGGAGACATTCCTATCATTTGTGGACACCTTGATCCTTATCTTATCATTTAGTATCTTAAACTGTCATTTCCACATGCAGCAGGAATATCAGAAATAACTTACTACCAGTGAACTGGGAGATTAAATCTGCTTAGATTTCTGATTTTTTGTCGGTATAAATTACTTCTGTTGGTTCTGACATGGCCTGTGAGGATCTTTGGGGTTTTTAGTTGGTGGTTGGTTGTTTTGGCCCTTTTTATTTTTAAAAAGGCACATGAATACCTTTAGAATAACTTTACTGTTAAATGTACAGATTTTGAAACAAAACTTGACAAACAGAAGGAAAGACTGAAGTCATGGCAGTTCATCAAAACTGTTGGTAACAATAGCATCTCAAAAAAGTGGCTATGTGTCTTTGTAAGTTAATATACTATGAAATTTTTTTTTTTTATTTTTTTTTTCATAAAACCTGCCAGTTAGCTAGAGCTAGTGACTTCTGTTTGCAGTGTCTGTAATTTGCATAACTTTCAGGCATAATGTTGCCCTAATTGAACCACAAATTATACACAAGCAAGGACTAATAAATTATTTTAAACCCTGTATGACAAATCAACCAGTTGTTTTGTTGTGTGAATCAGTTGTAAATCACATTAGTTATATAATCAAACAATTGATTTTTAGCTAGCCTGAAACAAGTTCCCTGTGCAGACCAAATTGACTTTGTCATATCTGTCTTGACACAGTTTTACTGGTAAAGGGACCCAGTGTTCTTAGAGAAAGGTGGGGGATGAAGCTTGTGCTGTTGCTGCTGAAATTTCTTCCCTTACAGCATTTAAGGCAATGAATGATGTGTTGGCAAGACTGTAACTTTCAAATTTAAAGAATATGCATGAATAATAATACTCAGCCCTAAAATTCCATTCCTTGTGCATAATCTTGGTTAAATGTGATAAGAAAAAAACCACCAAGTCAGAGTTAATCTTCCTATTTTTCAAATGTTTTGCCATACTAAACTTCCTGTGAAGTGAGTTTACAGTGAAATGTATTACTTAAAATGGTTTAGTAAGATTTCCTCAAAAATGAGCATAATAAGATGACTTTCTGGGGGACAAGTGATGATTTTTGGGTGGTATCCATGTCTAACACAAGTACTTGACAGCATCTTTAGCAGCTTGAGTCATCCACAGTAGCTTTAGGAGCTATTCTAGTAGCTGTTGCTATGTGCAACGTATTGCCATCACCAGTACTGATGGGACTGAACAGAGAGCCAAAAGACTTATCTTTGGAAATCTACCTGTACTCTGATCAGAATGTGGAAAAGCAAGTGCTATGGCTTACTCGTATCCCTGTGGTCCCAAAGGGAACATGTTAGCCCCAATGGCATACTGGTTTTGTTTTGAGGCTGTGGTGGGTAAGTAGGAAGTGTGGAGGGCTCTTAACCTCATGGAATGTCTGCCACAGTGACATAGGAAAGGTGGATTCCTTTCTGAGATGTATTGTAAAGCTGCCTTGTTTAAAATCTTATAGAAAATAGCTACTTTGTTTTTTCTCATCCATTATCTTCAAGCTAGCAATATGTAGACAAAAGGCAAGTTAGAATTTTAAGAAAATTTACTACCAGGCTATGCTGACTTCAAATTTAGTTTCCTGAGTTGCTATGATTGAAAGTAAAATTATTTTACTTCGACCTGTGCTACTTGTGTGGATGTGCTAATGCTGATGCTGTTCTAATGCTTCACAGGTGGAGGATGAAGTTGATCACAGCATTCAGAACGTGTACAATGGGTACAATGGGACAAATCCTGATGCAGCCAGTCGTGCTATTGACTATGTACAGAGGCAGGTGAGACTGCAGGACATGAGTACTCTCAGATGCTTTGTTGGTCTGCTACTTGTGGCATATTTTCTGCTGTTTTGACCAAATTAGGAAATAGCTGGTTAGTCAATAAATGGCATAACTCAGCTTAAATTAGTGTTACTATGACATTGTCAATTTGGAAATGCACTTTCTGTAATTGACTATCAATCAGTGTTTGGATTCAAATTCTTAGTACTTATGCTCTTGGTATTACAATTATATTTGCCATCTCATCCCACTTTGTGACTGATAAAAATGCATTGACTCTACTTCTATGATTTTTCAGTTGCGCTGCTGTGGAATCCATAACTACTCAGACTGGGTGAATACTGTCTGGTTCAAACAAACTAAAAATAACAGTGTGCCACTTAGCTGTTGCAAAGCAGCCCTCAGCAATTGTACTGGCAGTTTGACCCGCCCCATGGACCTTTATTCTGAGGTAAGACAGATGAAGTATGAACTTTTGCTGACAATCATTTAATTATACTTTCACAGTGGCTCTGTGAAATCTTGCGTATATTTAACAGAAAACAAGCATGATTTCTGAGGGAGAGTGAGGAGTCCTCTCCTTTTTTTCATTTGTGAGTGGCCATGTAATTTTTTAGTGTTTGGATCATCTTTCTTCCCTGTTTGATGCTTTTGGGTGGGTTTTTTCATATGTGTATCTAAATATGGTTGCTACACAGATACATAAGTTGTCTACTTGTTTCAGGGGTGTGAGGTTCTGGTTGTAAAGAAGCTTCAAGAGATCATGATGTATGTCATCTGGGCAGCACTAGCATTTGCTGCTATTCAGGTAAGACAGTGTTCTTTAGCAAAGAACTTCCTCATGTGATATTCTAAACTACTGTCCAGGTTATTGCAAACATGTACAGGATGATAATAGCCTTAGTTCCTACCTGTTTGGAGAATAAATGAATATCAGTTAAGAGGACTGGAACACTTCAACACATAATTTCTCAACTGTTTGTAGTCTTAAGAACTACTGCTGTGTGGATGTATATTCTGTTAGATCTGAAGAACAGTTAGCGTTCATGCATTCTACTAGAATGTAAACAGTAAAATATGTCTTAAAAACCAGTTAAGTGTCATGGATGTTATGTGGTGGCGTTTAACGCTTCTGCATAAAGAATAATTTGTACCTTTAAATCAAATACCTGGTACTTCATGCTGGGTTAGAAGTACGTTAGCTAAACTGCACTTCATGATAAGCACATGATGTCAAGACCACCCAGGAGATAGCCCAGGATGTTTGATAACGCATTCTGTTCTTGTTCAGCTGAGCTTTGCTTTGTTAACCCTGCATACTTAAAATTAGACACAGGCTGTTTCCTATGTGAACCTTAATTGTTACAATGGCCCTGGTCATAGAAAAGAAACTGAGGAAATGGATTGTGTCTCAGTATTTATTTGTATCTTGTTTTTAAAAAAATTCGGACTGTCCTGTGATCTTACTTGTGAAATTGGAGTTTTGAGTACTTATCAATTTGATTAGCTTAGTACATTAATCACATTTTCAGACAGTGCTAATGTTATTACCTCTGAGAAACAGAAGAATAGAAATATGCTAAATCTCAAGAGATCTGAAAACTAATTTCGAAGTTATTTCTGTGCCCTTAGTAGCATTTGAATTCAGAAAACATTGTACCTTTTGAACCAAGCAGTTTAGACCCACTTGCTTTTGAGCTGAATTACATAATAATTGAAAATAGTAATTTGCAGTCAGTCGTGAAAATATGGTTAAATTTATATTTTGGTGCTACAAGGACAGAGTAGTAACAGTAATATACAGTAGTATTGCTGAACCCAGATTACCCTTGTAGTTTATTTCCGGTAATGATCACTGAATGATTATCATGCTTAAGTCTGTCAGAGGTCATAAACTTCTATCTTTGCTCCATAGTTCAAATGGTTGTAGGTTAATATTTGGAAGACACTAGTTTCAGTAAAGCTGATGCTGAACAGTATTCAGACATTCCATTATTTATCTCCTGCAACTGAAGATGTATTGTTTTGACATCCTTATTTATAGTAATTTAAGTATGTATTACCATAATAGTCTGGACTAATGGAAATGGAGATAAGAACATAAACTTCAGCAAATGACCTGTAACCTCAATTGTGTTCTGTACACTTAGAGGAATAATTAAGTCTTTCTTACGTTTTGCCTTTCCTGTGCTCACTGTACTCTAAACTGATTGTTGTCTCTTTTGTTATGCAGTAAGGTTATCTAAAGTTCATTATTTCCAGTATCTTACATTCAACAAATTTAGCCTTAAAATGAAAAGACTGGAGAGCATAATTTTTTTTTATGGCTTGGAATTTGTGAATTTCAGTCTATTCTGCATAGAGGTAATTTTTGGTATGTTCATGTTTCAGTTGCCATGGGGATCTTCATGTGCTCTAATTCTCTAGTCTCAACCACAGTGACAGCACAGAATTATTAATAAGGAGTCAAACTAAAGGTAGCAAAAGCACTGCAGTGCAGCTTTGTTAGCTGCAAGGTTAATTCTTAAATCTAGCTTTTGTAGTTAATCATTTATAAGGTACCAAGCTCGGTGTATGTATGTACAGCCAGTAAGTTTTCTTACATGAAGAAAATGAAATTGATTTGACTGTTCGGGTACAGCTACCTCAAGCATAAAATAACATAAAACTTTTGCCTGGGAGATGTCTAAGCTTCTAAATGTTGAAGAGGGGGATGCAAAGATCTTTGCTCAGTACAGACTTTGAGATATTTTTGTTCTCAATATTGATTAGTGACTGAGCAGAAACAGAATCTAATGCCTTAAAAGAGGTTTTATAGATACTGTCACGTTTTTTTAATTATGGGATAAATTATGCTAGGCAAAGTTCAGTATGGGAGTTACTTCTGTAGTTACAGTGGATTCTAAGAATATGTTCTGTGGCCTTCTGAAGGATCTAAATATTTTAAATAGTTACTGAAAACCTTGATTAGATGTGAGGTTTTAAATACAATCCTGGTTGTACATGATTGTAATACGTACCTGATTGTTTCAGATTTTATGTAGACCTGTATAAATGTAATGTCTTGAGTGAGTTGTTACTGGGGAAGGAACTGTTTGCAGAGGTATGGAATGATAAAGGGGTGATNTGTTCAAGACTAGGCTGGACAGGGCACTGGGCAGCCTGGTCTAGTGGGAGGTGTCCCTGCCTATGGCAGGGGGGTTGGAACTCGATGATCTTTAAGGTCCCTTCCAACCCAAACTATTCTATGCTTCTATGATTCTATTGTACATGATTGTAGTACGTACCTGATTGTTTGAGATTTTATGTAGACCTATATAAATGTAATGTCTTGAGTGAGTTGTTACTGGGGAAGGAACTGTTTGCAGAGGTATGGAATGATAAAGAGGTGATGGTTTTCAGCTAGAGCAGGGCAGGTTTAGATGAGACATTAGCAAGAAGCTCTTCCCTATGAGGATGATGAGGCACTGGAACAAATTGCCCACAGAAGCAGTGGAGGCCCCATCCTTGGAAACATTCCTGGCCAGGCTTGATGTGGGTCTGAACAACCTCATCCAGTGCAAGATTTCCCTGCTTGCTGCAGGGGAATTGGACTAAATATGTCCNATATAAATGTAATGTCTTGAGTGAGTTGTTACTGGGGAAGGAACTGTTTGCAGAGGTATGGAATGATAAAGAGGTGATGGTTTTCAGCTAGAGCAGGGCAGGTTTAGATGAGACATTAGCAAGAAGCTCTTCCCTATGAGGATGATGAGGCACTGGAACAAATTGCCCACAGAAGTGGTGGAGGCCCCATCCTTGGAAACATTCCTGACCAGGCTTGATGTGGGTCTGAACAACCTCATCCAGTGCAAGATTTCCCTGCTTGCTGCAGGGGAATTGGACTAAATATGTCCCTTCTAACTCAAAACATTCTATAATTATCTTTGTGTGTGGAACCACAAATGTGCTGGAATTACTTTTATTTATTTGACATACATGTTAGGATGAATTACAGCAAAAGACAAAGGAAGGTGTTTATCTGCAGCATGTTTCATTTTACCCTTAATTTAAACAGGCTGTAAGTTGCCTTCAGAGTTCTGTAGCCACTGGCAACTACCATAAGCACTCACGCTATCTCACAAGTTTAACTTAAAGGTTTTTATTTAGTTGTAGATGTGAGCTATTCATTTAAAACTACCGTTCCGGTGAAGAGTCATTCTCATGTAACAGGCTTTAATTTTACTCTGACAAGGATGTAACAGTGTAAGCATCCTGATCTACTTAACTGCAATGCCAGATGACCTTTAAAGGTCCCATCCATCCCAAACCATTCAATAAAATCTGTTTGAAGATGCTCTGATGTGGAACCACCCAAGCACTAATGTTGAATAAGTGGTTGACCAAAAAAACTTTTGTCAGAGATGTGAAAGACAGTCTTGCAAGAAAATAAGGCTGAAGTTTGTGATCCTGACTTTTTGGATCAGGAAAAGAAGCCTTTTCAAGAACAATGCATTTTTTGCCATTTTCTTTATGGAGAATGACAGTCAATTAATATTATTAATAGTCTATGCCGACTATTTCTGTGCTGAGGTTAAATCTCTTGATGTTCCTTGTACTCACCTTGTTCTCTTTTGGGTTTTTTTTTTCCTCTCCATAGCTTCTGGGCATGTTGTGTGCCTGTATAGTACTATGTAGGAGGAGTCGGGACCCTGCCTATGAACTTCTCATCACTGGTGGAACCTACGCCTAGAATAGAAGAGGAATGCGCTGTTCAATCTTATCTGACTTATGTGGAAGGTGAATGGGTCAGGTCCACTGCAATAGCTTTCATGCCCTAAGCTTAGTCAAGGCACACCTTTCACAGACAAGGACAGCTTTACTGTACACTGGTGATGGGCAAAACAACTCAGCTTTACACACACCTGTGACTTTCACTGTTTTAGCCAGCTATTCATGTATCTAAATGTTTTAGTATAATAGTAAACTTTATAATTTCAGAACCATTTGTAAGTTGAGTGTAATTTGGTTGATATGAAAGTAGAAGGATGTGTGCCTACTTTGGTAGATTACCTCTAAGCATTAACTGGCTGAATCTTGCATATACAGGATTTTTTTTTCAATTTCACTACATGGACCTTTTTTGGCCAAAGTTGTACAAAGGAAGCCAGCAGTACTTAATTTGAGGAAAAAATATTTTAATCTTGCCCTTCACCAGTGTCACTTTTAAAAAAAACAAACCCTTAAGTCCAGTACACTTTTATATATAAAAGCAAAGTAAAAAAGGACTAACCAGAACTTTAGGATCACGTGACTGCAGTTTTGTCCTTTAGAGATGAAATCTTCCAGACATTAGTGGATTAAAATACAAGCTGGCTTTTCAGGAGTATAATGTATGCACTACTGTTCTATAATGAAATATTTCTTTTTTCTATGAAGAGCGGTTTTATGTGTTGAGTGAACTGTTAGACTGTAGATCTTAAATTGGTTTGGAAACAATGTAGCCATGTAGAGTAGCAGAGTAGTATGTGAAAGTGATCTCAACTGTAAATAGTAAACCTGATGAAATAAATCTCTGTATATCCTCCCTACAACCATGTCTTGTTTTCTGTTTATGATTCCAGTGGAGTCCCAGTGTTCTAGAAGTATAAGGTATGAAGGTCCCAGTTCTAATTGACTTCACTTAAATGGATCTGTATTTAATGCTTGGTGGAAGATGGATTGTATCATATTTGTTCTTTTTGTTTGAAACTATTCTAGAGAAATGTAACTAGATTGAACTTAGTGGAAAGTTAACATCATGTGAATACAATTAAGGAAGAATCTGTCACCTCTCAGTAGCAGGGATGAAGAGCTGTACTGTAACTTCTCTGTTAATTATGTATTTTGTGTATTACTCAGCTGCTTAGTCGCTGCTTTGCTTTCCAGGGCTTATGTTGAATCATTCTTTGCAGAAGCCAGGAATGTTCAGAATTTCTACCAGTTGCTTATGTGGAGTTGCTCAGCCAAAGTGACATCAACATAATATTCTCAAATACCCAAAGAAACATCACTCAGGAAAAGATGATTCTAATATGCATAGTGTGTTCCTAAGGCTAGTATGTTTTGGGGAGGATTTTCTTTTGAGTTGTTAGACTGCTATAGAAGTATACTTCTGGCATTCTTTCTGATTTTCTAGTAGTTGAATTCAGATGATGTGCCCTTGAAGCTTAGATTTGCGTTTTTAATATAGTGTGTCACTTTACCTGAGATACTCCATCCAGGAAATTGAACCCCTGTGTTCCAGGAGGTAACAAGCCTATTAGTGGAATCTGTTATCAGGAATGTTTAAGGGCTGTCTGAATGTTTTGGGGCTAGGTAAGATTTGTTTTTTGGTTTTTTTTTAATTATGCACACTAACTATACATCAGCCAGTGCTTGTTTAATATTAGGAGTAACATGGGTCCATTGCTTCCAGTACCCAGTGAGTTTAGTAAAAAGTGCTCAAAAATAGTCTGTAGACTCCATAATTTCATAATTTCATGTCATAATTTCACACATCCAGGTTTGAGCAGTATATTAATTTAACTTGTTCATTATCTCTGGTCTGCACTACTGTCCATCTTTCTAACTGCCTCTTTTCCTCTATTTCCTAGCTAGTTTATACTCTTCAAACTAAAGTTAGAAAGCCATTCTCATTATTGCTTTAAATATAATTTCTTTATTTCGTGCACTACCATATCTGATTAACTGCCTTTTTCTTCAGGCTCATAATCTGCATGTATCAGCAATTCTTCTTAAGGTCAGCATTCTAGCAAAGGGAATATTAGTTTTCTTTCCTCTTTGCAAAAATCTTCCATGTATTTGAAAATAGAGTTTCTGTAACTGTTGAGGGGGAAAAAAATGTTGTGGGCTCAAGTTTCAGCAGGAAAATCATGAAATGCTTTTTTTTTTTTTTTAACTGAAAGAATTAATAAGTTTTAGCTTGTATTAGCCAGTAATGTTAGTGTTGCTGTAATTTGGGCCTTTCTGCCAGTGATTTTTAGGGGACAGGGGTGGCCTAGTTTCACTCAAGCTTCTTTTTCCTTGGGTTTTGTCTCATGGTTTGTTCTTGCTGTTTCCTCTTGGCTGTCTTGTAGCAGGGTAAGGGGTAATACTGCTATTATTTTAGCAAGCAGTGTATTGCATTTTTTACTTTCCAGAAATTTAGCTGATTGTTCCCAAGAAGTTTCCCTTGTGTGTTTTTTGCAATATGTAGGATGTTACTATCAAGCTACTTGTGCATGCAGTCTACCAAAATTTAACTGGGTTACAGTAGGATCTTGAAACACAGGAAATACAGAACCAATAAGTAATCTTAAGTACTTTTGATAGGCATGATAGAAGCCCTGATTACACTGTAGCTCCATTGATTAGATTTTCATGTTCCACTGTACTCTGTTAAGTGTTCATAATGCTACCTATAAAATGTAGATCACTTGCTCTGATGCCCTCTGCTGAATCAGTACAGATTACACAGGAAAGTATTCAAAGAATGATTGGACATGAGTATGCTTCGTGGAGCACATAGGCTTGTAGCTTCTCTGGAGTAGAGAGCCTGACCCAATTCAGAGCTTTATAAAATGGGATTGGAGTTGCCTTAAGCACGTTTTTAGGTTTTTTNGATTAGATTTTCATGTTCCACTGTTCTCTGTTAAGTGTTGATAATGCTATCTATAAAATGTAGCTACTTTTCAGTGGCTTCTGTTAATAGTAGCAATACACAGGGTGATTTTGGGGAAAGTAAATGGGTTTGGGTTTTTTTTTGTTTAAGGGTGTGGCTGGAGATGCTCTTTGTGTTGCTTGTTAGAGCTTTGATTTCCAGCTTCAAACATTTTGTTCACCCTGACTGCATAGCTGAATTGGCCACTCATCCAAGCCACTTGCTCTGATGCCCTCTGCTGAATCAGTACAGATTACACAGGAAAGTATTCAAAGAATGATTGGACATGAGTATGCTTCGTGGAGCACATAGGCTTGTAGCTTCTCTGGAGTAGAGAGCCTGACCCAATCCAGAGCTTTATAACATGGGATTGGAGTTGCCTTAAGCACGTTTTTAGGTTTTTTGTTATTTAAATAACTTCTAACTGTGCTTTGCTTCCCTTCAGCAACCTGGTGAGTCTTGTGAGAGTTTATGGTCTCATCCATACTACAGTCTGGTAAGGCAAGATAAAGTATGTGTTTATCTTACTATGCAGGGAGAAAAATGGTTTAATATTCTCAATTTTATGGAGTTAGGAAGATCTGTCGAGTATACCAAGAGAGGACAGCTTATGAGAGTTTCTAGTACTTGAAATTTCAGTTGAGGTTTGGGGTAAGTGCCAGTGATAGTGATAGCTTTCACAATACCCTTAGTAAATCTTGTAAATTACTTCAGATTAGTCCTGAGATAAATCCCACTGAAATCCAGTAAAAGTCTCTATGCAGTGCATAACAGAGAGCCACCTGAGCCTCTGAGTGTTTAAGTTTTTGCTCATAGGTGCCACCCTGTTTTGTTCTTGGAGTGTCTGTCCATTATAGATAAAATAAGCATACTTCTGTTCCCACATCCTTTTTTAAAAGTTGTATGGCTAATCATTTCCATACTGATCCCTGCACCTTCTCATAGCTGATCTGTTTCCTTTGGAGCTGTGTTGGCTGCATTAAGTCTTCTGGGGGCAAGCAAACATGTATTGCTGAAAGGCAGGAGAGCAGACTGACACAAAGCTGCCCCTGTCTGCCAAACTGCTAAATGATGCAGTGACCTAGAAAGCAGCAGTATTTGTTGGTTGCTGTAGGCTGTGTATGGCTGGTGGGTGCTAAGATGTTGGTGTTCACGTTTCCCACTGTCACACATACTCTCCTGTTTCAGGACTGCTTCAGCTCTAATCTTTTGGTTTTCTGTAGTGCTGTCTTTTTTTGGATTTGCTGTCTGTCCATCTCTGTTTCAGTGGTGCTGTTCAGTACTAGGACTGATTAGGATGAACCAAAATCAGTGGCATATATCTGAATTACATGTCTGCTGCTTATTTTTGGAAGTCTGGGTTAATCTCATTTTGAGGGAACAGTGGCAGTTTGCCTGTGCCCTGCATCACAGGTGTAAATGTTGCTGTTCCTTGGCATGTGTCACACCCCAGGCAGGTTTAATGGCCTGGCAGCTGGCTGCAGCATCAGAGCTAGACAGGAGACTTAGTTTGGCCACCTGTTTCTGTACATACTGTGACAGTTGCCTTCATGATACAGGTTTTGTTTTCATGGTACATGTTTAAGGAATATACCTTTGATTTAGTCCTTCCTGTGACTGCAGTGATCTCTGCTGGAACTGAGCCTGGCAGCAGCTACTGTTTCCCTCTGTATCTAGCTTCCAGGATTGCTGCTCAGCTGTAGTTTGTGTTGTGAATTTACACTGTGCAGATCAACACCAAGTACAGTTTACTTGTAATCTGAAAACATGACTAGTTTTTGTAGGCTAATCCTGGATGTGAACTTTTAACTACACAAATGAGATGATCAGGGCTCAAGTCTGGTGACTGAACAGAGGCTTAGTGATCCTGCTGGACCAAGCTAAGAAGCACTTCATCAATGTTTCCACTTGTTCATGCTATGTGATGGATAGCATTTGTTCTTTTTACTTTTCTTGACCTTGGACAGTCGTGCTTCACATCAAAACTTCTGGATTCAAACCTCTCTTTGCCAGCAGGAAGCCTACAAACATGGGTTACTCTGGGTCACTGCTGACCCACCACTGTGTAGGGCTCTTCCAGAGCTATTCCTGTTGGCATTCCAGGGAATATTGTAAAGCTTTGCTCTCATCTTGGATTTCTGGTGCTTCAGGCAGCGGCTCCTTTCGTCAAATATGTCAAGTAATAACTTGAGCTTTTTCCAGTGATGTCAGACCTTTGCTAGCATCAGGCTGTGACTGAAAATTTAAATTCTTAACACTGACTTGGGGGCTGGGGGAACTCTAGGAGCATCTAGAATGCCTTTCATGTGAAGGCAGTCTGTAGACCAAAGTATGCAATTGCTTTTGGACCAAGTTCTGAAGTTTTTCTCTCCTGGACTTAAGGAGGCAGTAAGATATGAAATGGTTGTGCTTGCCACTGAGTGAGGCTGCCAGCAAACAGGGTGACTGGGAGTAGTGATTGTGCTTTCAAGTAAGAGCAAGAAAAGACTGTCTTGTCTTATTATGTTGTGTAGTCCTGTGCAAGGCCTCTAGAAAACACCATACAGGCAATAGATGAGTTCATTTCACAGTGTGTACTGGAGTACTAAGTCTGGTGCTTCCAGGACAGAGAAGACTCCATCTTTGGGAAGCGTTCTTATTGCAATTTGTTCAGGACTCCACCCTTCTTGCACTTGTAACACAGTGTCTATTTCAATAGTTTAAAACAAATCTGGCAATGCTAGTACACATAGATGGAAAATAAAGGTTTTGGAATCAAAAAATGGTGCATTGAGGGTATAGGGGACAGACTAAACAAACGTATGTTAAATTTAGGGGCTCTGCTGATAAGTGATCTCGTTAAAAAAGTAGGCACAGGGCCTCACAGAGCAAATGGGATGTTTTTCTCAAGATCTTGTCTGTCCTTGGAATAAGAGCTTGTCTTTGGCTTTGATTCCCCCCATGGGTACTGAATTGAGCAGTGACCTAGTAAAGCCTTTAGCTGCCACTTAGCAGAACAAAGTCACTGTCGCTCACGTCTGCCTGCTTCATGAGGGGATCACACACAAGGAGGGCTGTGCAGCCCTTCTCTAGAGACAAAGCATTTCTCACGTCTGTCAGTGCATTGAAAGCTCTCTCATTCATACTTATGTTAACATTCTTATCCTGCGAAGGTTAAAGTTCACCAGTTTCCCAAGAAGTTCTTCCCTGAGCTGTTTTCAGCTTAAAATTATGGAACAATTCTTCCATAGATGCAGCTGTTGAACATTTGTGCCCTTGCAAAGTTGAAGGGAATGTACTAAACTCCCCCACACACACTCCCTGCATTGAGTGTTAGTGATCTCTCGTGTCTGCAGCCACCTTCCCAAGAGCCATCCAGTCACATTACAAAATGAGCGATGCTGGGCACAACAATAAGAATTTGTCTTTTTGACCAAGGTATTCCATTGCAAATATTGATCTGACCACCACTCAACACAAGCCTGTTTAAGCTGAGTCTGAAAATTTAATAGTTAGTATGACAAATTTTCAGCTCCTAATATCGAGGTGCTTATCAGGCTACCCATGCTGCATGAGGAAACGGGTATGACTTTGCTTCACAAAGTCAATTTTTTAATAAAGGGTTTAGCCTGGGCTCTGGGAATAACTCAGATGCCCACACTTTCAAATTTTCATTCAAGTTTAGGCTGTAATTTGTTTATCTGTATAGTGTGTCCATTTACCCTGAGGCAGGGGCTGCAGCAAATGCCTGAATTTCAAAGTAAAAGGTGATTTAAGTTAAAACACCACTGCTGAAGTTTGGTGTAGCACTAATTAGCATGATGGATGCTGCTCTTCAGCTCTTTCCTCTTCCTGGGGAGCAAAACCCCAGTTATTCAGTCTCCTTTCGCTTTGGCTCCAGTGATTATGCCTAACACATCACAGCTGCACTACTGAAGCACCTGGGATGGGCACCATTATTCAGGAAGCCAGTGATTGCTGCTGGTGGGTAGTAGTGACTGACCCTAATGCTCTGTCTAGTTTTGTTTTGTAACAGCCAACTCTAGTTCACTTCAGAAGCTGCATCGCTTTGCTGTACCTGGAAGCCCATGGCAGCAAGTAGTTGTCAGCCTCTGGGTGAGAGTTGGGGTAGGGACTCCTTCCTGCTCTTCAGAGTAAATATATTGTGTGAGGATACATTAAGTATGTGGCTGATAACTGCCCTTGCTTTCCCCTGCAAGTTGGGGAACAACAAAGCAAGGGAAAGAGGATGGTCCTGAGAAAGAGATGCTGCTCTTCAGGCCTGAATCATAGAATCATA
>VZTY01017165.1:0-22155 GCA_013400935.1 Turnix velox | reverse complement strand
TTCTTCAAGGTACTCAGCCAAAGAAGGGAGCAATTGGAATGCATTTGTTCCTCTGTTGGATGTAAGAGCAAAGGAGAGGGGTTTGCTCAATTGTCTGAAGTCCAGCTGATCCCAGTATAAACAGGATTCCCAGTGTAGCAATGTAGGTTCAGGCCAGAGTCTTGCCAGGAAAATGCCATTCTAGAAGGAAATGGCACAGCACTTATTGTCTCTTTTGTGGGGAGGATTGAGGAGGAGTTACAGCTCTTTACTGCAAATTGGAAGCTGCCAGCAAGTGGACCTAGGAGCAGGTGCTGATAAGTAATGAAGAGAAGTAAAGGGTCAGGGCTGGCAGTGTGGTTGCTGTGACGATGGAAGTTACTATTAAAGAAGAGCTAGCTAGAGGTTTTAGGGGCAGGTGTACTGAGCAAACAGAATCAGGGAGTATGGGGGATGAAGGATGACTTGGGAGAAGAAAAATGGAAAAAATGCTGTTTTAGCTAGACTGGAAAAGTACACATACAATGGGTGGGCGACTACAGTCCATCCTGTCTACTCTTTGATTTCTGGTAATTCCTGAATGGGATTTTGAGCATATGCAGTCCCAGGGGGTGGGTGATGTGAAACTTGATGTATTTGGTGCTAAAAACAAACCCATTTATCCCAATTTTGATCCATTTGGGTGCTGTCTGTACCCTATAGAACTAGTGGGGTGATGCTCCATCCCTGGAAAGGGGTTCAGGACTGGTGGGAGGTGTCCCAGGGCAGGTGATGGGCTTGAAAGTCCCTTGAACCCAAACCATTCTGTGACAAATATCAGGAGCTTCTACCTTATAGGACAGGCTGGAGGATTTGGGGTTTTTCATCCTGGAGAAGAAAAGGCTCAGGGGAAGACCTCATGGTGGCTTCTCAGTACCTTAAAGGGGCTCCAGAAAGGCTGGGGTAGGATTTTTTAATAGGGTCCAGGGTGGCAAGACTAGGAATAATGGATGCAAATTGGAAGAGGGAAGATTTAGGGTGGAGAGAAGAAAGAAATTCTTGATTCTGAGGGTGATGAGACCTTGGAAGAGGTTGTGAGGTGTTTGAGGCATTGAGGGTTGGAACTAGATGATCTTGAAGGTCCCTTCCAACCCAAACCATTCTGCGGTATGAAGAATTGGAAGAAGGTAACATTGCTACCATGTGAAAGATAAACTGGGGTACACAAGAGATTTAACAAGTTGGGATGTGTCAGTGAGGTAATAAAATGTATCTTTGCAGCAGTATTTATTGCAAATATGAAGCATACATTGGGTTAAAAGGCTCTCCTTGGTGTGGACTGCAAGCATGTGCTGAGGCAGTGCCCCAGCTCAGGTGGTGTGTGTGAAACCATTAGCTGTGACAATTACTTCACAAATCTTCTCATTAGGGTCAGGTGGCTCACAGCACTGAGGCTTTTGTGGGTTGAAGAGATGTGCTTGAGAAACTTTAAATATATAAAAATGATAGGATGTACTATAAACAGATTAAAGAAGAACTCTGAAGTGTGTTTATAACAAAACAGATGGTTCTCCTGTGACTTTACTACCATTCATATGTCTGCTAGGATTACAGGTGAGTTGAAGAGAAAATTTGGTACCTGAAACCTTTTTAAGCTACGAAAGGTTTAGAAATGCAGTGACTGTAGCTTGCATCACACTTGAACCTTGGGGAGGATTGGACTCCTGTATTAATTTCTACCAAAGAATCAGAGAGTCATAGAATAGTTTGGGTTGGAAGGGACCCTAAAGATCATCAGGTTCCAACCCCCCTGCCATAGGCAGAGACACCTCCCACTAGATCAGGCTGCTCAGTGCCTTGTCCAGCCTGGTCTTGAAGAAGAAGTGAAAGGGATGGTGTTGATGGAAGGGGTGAGCTGGGGAAGCTGGGAAGCCCCTACCACTGTGTATCATAGGGAGCCTGTTGTGTGTTTCTTCACCTGCGCCAGGACCTACTGTTGTTTCTTAAGTTGAGCACTGAGAATGCTGTCCTCCAACCCAGCATGTGGGAAACCCCCAGTAAGCATGAGGCAAAGGGATTGCAGAAGCAGGCTTCTCCAGGAGCAAATAGATTGTAGTGGTAGCTGCAGCATGGAATGCTTATGAAGGAATCCCCTAACAAAATCTGTACAGATCATTGTTCTGAAGTATTGTCAAAACAGCTGGAAGTTACATAATTGTTGTGGGGAATAATTTATGGGCACTGTCCAGATGATGGAGGGGGAAGTAGCTGCAGGTGACTTATGTTAGTCCTGACCCACCTGTTGCATTGTATGTCATTGTGAAACGAAATACAAGGTGGTGGATAGTGGAGTTCAAGTGTTTGCCCTACTTGCTACAGTGTCTGACAGTTGCTCAGCAGAGCAGGTGCTGTGTTGTAACAGTGTGACAATGTGCTCACTACTTTAGCTGTCCAAAAAATGGGGTAAATGAAATGGTGAGGGTTGTTATGCTGCCCTGCCTGGGCTAATTAAGGCAATTTGCTTGTAGCTTAAATTCCTGCCTTTGTTTTCCCATTGGGGCTTGTTATTCTTTGCAGATGTGTGAGCTGTGATTTTTGAGAACTGTTAATGAGTTATTTTGGTTGCTTTCATTTCAGCATATGAAACTTTAGGAAGGTATCCTTTTTCTTTTAAATAGCTCTGTCCTGCTAGGTGTCCAGACTGTTGGGTATTTTCTTATTTTGTTGATAGTTGTAACAAGGATGGTAATCTCAGCTATGGGTAATTAAGCCACTGGAGGATGTTGGCATTCAAGGGTGCCTGCAAGCTTAAAAAATTGTCCTTTTTAATGTTAGTGTATTTGCTTAATTTTAATGGATGAGGATGTACTTTCTTGGAGAGAGGGGTTTAGGAAACAACTTCTTGTCTGTTCTTCTCTGCTCACTGTTGGGAGAGAGGGAAGCAAATCACTGGAAACTAATTAGCAAAGAATGAACAGTCAGAATAATACTGTATTTAAAATGGGAGAAGCAAGGACTGCTGGGAATGCTGTCTTTGGTTTTGAGTTTTGAGATGAAAATTTCTTGCCTCTGAGGATTGCTATAATAAAAAATTCCTATGTATGTGTACATGTTAGTAGCGACTGCTATGCAGAAAATATGTAATATTTAAATTTAGTGATTTCAAATGTTTTTTATCCTCTGGGAAATAAAAGGTCAGGGAGCAGTAAAACCCTGTTGCTGAGACTGTAGATGGAGTGTTCAGCTTGGCTTGTAGTAATTCCTGAATGGAAGCATGGGGAGCAAGGTACAGAGATGCCTAAATTCCTTGGATCTGCAAGAGCCTGTGTCTGTAGCAAGNAGCAGTAAAACCCTGTTGCTGAGACTGTAGATGGAGTGTTCAGCTTGGCTTGTAGTAATTCCTGAATGGAAGCATGGGGAGCAAGGTACAGAGATGCCTAAATTCCTTGGATCTGCAAGAGCCTGTGTCTGTAGCAAGGCTGTGTAAGAATGCAGACAGTGGTTAGATGGGGTATTAGTTCCTAAGAGCTTGGCAGTTCTGTCCCCCAAATCCCACTGGATGAGTTCATGTGATGGCACATGTTCCTATTTGCATATTTGATGACTAAAAGTCAAGTTGTTTGTGAATTTAACTGCTGCTGTGCTTTTGTGTAGATCACTTGCTGCCTTCTTCCTTTGTTTTTGCTGCCTCCCTGAAATGGCAATGAAGTCCATCTTGCCTATCAGTTTAGAGCATTGCTAACTGCAAGCTGTTAATATTTGGAAAAAGCTTAGAAAATGAGTGACCATCTTGTGAGAGATCAATTTTCCAGTGTATCCTTGCCACAGGAATAAAACATATCAGTGTCAACTTGCCTCAGATCCACTTTTGACCCAAGGCCTGACAGCACTGAGGCCCAGGGAGGCAATTTATGACTCAGATAGTGACAGGAGAGCTGCTTACTGTCTAATCTTCAACAAATCTACGAGGAGAAGTGTTTCAAACCTTGGAGGTAAAAGACTACTTTGCTTCTGTATTGCTTCTAGAGGTTGAGCACTTTGTAAATAGTCTTGGGCACGGCAAAACTGTGCAATGCTGGAAGCCAACAGGGATAAATATGTGGGTGGTAGTAAGAAAAGAAGTTCCTATAAAGGATACTAAACACTCATAGTCCTGCCCTTTTATATTCCTGCTAGTAAGTATCAGAATCTGTCTATTCAAGTAGGTAAATCTGTGGATTTACAGCTCTCTCTAGCTACCCCAGACAGCAGACCAAGCTATTCCAGACACCAGAGATGTGCCAGAGTTCTGCAAGTCAGAACCTAATGCTTTCTACTTCCCAACTGAAGCCTGGGCCTTCTGCAGAAGGCACATTTAGTGGAAATGGCAAACTAAGAAATATATCTCTCAGAATTCATTAACTTAGACCAATTCTATTATGGTAAAAATTCATTGCTCATGAGGTGCTCTTTAGTTCAATAATATAGGAAATGCAGCACAATATCAGGAATATTTTTTCCACCCACAGTTTGCTGTTTAGTTGTGGTTTCCTAGGGAGGTTGAGAGGAAAGTAGTTATAACTGTGGTCAAAGCTTTTCTGACCTTGATGGCAAACACAGCAGCTGGAGGAGTTAGTTTCCTAGCCTTGAACTCTTTCATTGCAATTTTCTCATCTTTCCTACAAACCACTGGTAGTGCTTGTCTGGGTTACAGATCAGCTGCTTCTTTTGTGATTTCTGTAGTATCTTCATTGCCTTTAGCACTGTTGGCAGCTCAGCTGATGATTTTCTAGAATACCTGGTTTGTGTCTGCTAATTTAGGATTTTCATAGGAGAGTTTTCATAGAAAAGTACACTGATTATTCAACTGTCCATAATACACGGGCACAGAGAGCTCCTTACTTGGCTTAAATCAGCCTTGGTCTCAGAGCTGCTCAGGGATTTTGTTTACTGTCCCTTCTATAAATACTGTCTATAGTGAAGAGTTACACCTTCCTGTCAACTGCATTATCCTTATTCTTCCTCATAAGTGTGAGGCTGAGAGATTTTACGAGATTAGGCCAGTGATTTTTATCCCTTGTGTTGGACTGTTACCTCTAAGGGGCTGTATGTAAAGGCCATTTTCTTTCTTCCCTAGGCAGGTTCCATCTATAATTATTATCTTCCTCTCTTCAAAAAGCAACCACATATAGGAAAAGAATTAATAATCCTTGCATGTGCAATGAATTCTTGTAAACATACCATTGAAAAAATACCCTTTGGTAATAATGGAAATGGATTTATTGTCATAATTCACACCACCATCCAGGTTTTTGAGCGAGGAATTTGTTGATAATTAAAACAGTGGCTAGATGCGTCAGGGGAAAATAGTTTTTAATTTGGTAGACTGCAGATGTTTTGGTGCTTTACATAATGGCTATTCCTCATGTTTGGGAACAACTTTCCCCTCTGTTGTGACAGAATTTGCAACAAAAAATGAACACTAACTAAAGAACTTGGAAGATGCTGTAGGTTGTTCCAAGATAAAAACAAGTTATTGAGCTGTCAGATACTTTGAAGTTGTTAATCACTTTGCTTCCTGTCTCAGCATAGCTGTAATAAGGCTTTTGCTGCAGAAAACCTGCCCTTATTTATAGCTTGTATAATTGCACGTTTGGCTTTAAATTTTGAGGTAGCAAACCAATCATTAGTGGCCAGCTACTTTCTTAAATGAAAACATTATCCTACAATCCAGGGCAGATCTTTGAGATGCTGAAATAAGCTAACTGCTGTACCAGGAAGTTTTGGGGGATGAAGAGTCTGCATTGCTGTGGTCATATCTGGCTTGATGCCTCTATGTCTTCCCCAGAATCAATCACAACATCTTCACCTTGTTTGCATATAAAATTTGTTTTTATTTCCTTGGTGATTGATTGCAGTTAGCATTTATAGTTTTCCTACACATGAAATCACTTGATTATTCAGGCTGTCCCATCAAGCTTGACTGTGAGACCTTGAAGATGGGGAGAGGTGCAGACTGGTGTCCACTGATAGCATCAGTGAACTGTGTTACAGCATGGACTTCAGCTGATAGAGCTCACCAGCTGTGCTCTCAATGGCCTTGATGCAAACGTCACTTGATCTTACAATGCATGTATCAAAATTTCTTCATGGCATGTGTCTTTTTTATATGGTTTGTCATGAAGAACTGGTTTCAGTGTTGCTCACGTGTGTGCACTAGAAATGACTCTGTAGCATTCCCTTGCACGTGGGCTGAATTTGTTGGCAGAAAAACGACATTGTTAAAGGGGCTTTGCTGAAGAGCTTCCTCAAATGAGGCCTGTGGTTTCCTCGCTGTCATTTCCATACTTTTCATGAGACGTAGGTGTTTCAGAAAGATCTCTATACTAGGAAGAAAAATCTTGAAGTCTTTTGCAAATCTGAAGTGGTTTTCTTCCAATTACATGAGAAGAGATCACAGTTTGAGGCTGAAATGAAGTCAAATCCCTTTGAAGTGCTGAATAAATAGCACATGCCTTTCTGCTATGCCAAGGCCTAGTTTATCTGAAACCTTTCTTGAGATATCACACCTAATGTGTGACAGGATATTTAGAAGAGATTGCTGAATCATGAATGGTTAAGAGTAAAGATTTGACTTGACTTCATTGCAGAAATTCTTATCCCAGACTTTTTCTTCTGTTTTAGTCAATTCATGTTTGTCACAGGTGAGTGATCTTTGAAAAAGCATCCTGATTACCTGTTTTGGAGTTAGTATAACCCAAAGGGGGTTACTGTAGAGCTAAGTATACAGGCTCTAGTTCTAAACTGCCCTTACCTTTACTCTTTTATGAACCACATTTGAACAATCTGACAGAAAACCTCTAGTTGTGTGATTCTTCTGAGGAATCTATTGACACTGGGGAGCACTGAACTGACTTGAAACTGAGTTTCTGGCCATAGCTCAAAACCTTTACCCTTGAAATTGGGAAATCTTTTCAGCCTAAGATTAAACTGAATCTTTCATCATCTGCAACTTCAGGCAGACCTTGCTGACCTTTAGTTTAACTTAACTCTGTTGCTTACCTTCTCTGCACCCTGACAGAATTTGTTGCTCAAAGAAGTAAGGTGAATGTGGTTCCCAAGGGATTAATGCTTTCTGCCAGGACAAATGCATAAATTTAACATATTTTTCTAGTCTCTTCCTTGGTATACAGAATGGTCTGCTACAGAAGGATTATCCTTTCCTTGGTAAAAATTTGACTTCTGTGTATGTGTCCTGCAGACTCAATTACTGTGCCTTTTCTGGACTTGTGCTGCCAGCAGAGAGAAATGCCACCTATTCACAACATATGGCAACTGTTGCAGGCATTCTCTTACTATTTTTCCTTTGATTTACATCAGTTAAACCCACTGAAGGAACTGGTTATTTGAAAAGCTTAAGTGAATTTCTCTTTGTGGTGTTGCTTCCAAGTGATCTGCCCATCTGACATCAGTATTAACTAGAATATCACATGTCATGGAGTAACCATCTGATTCATTGTGATAATTCTTTCCTCTAATGTCTGAAGCTGCAGTTAAGGGAGGAACATGTGGGAGAGAGAATAAAAATCAGGAGTTAAGAAATTGCATTGCAGAAGCAAGGAAAGAACTTTGTTACTTTAGGAGAAATTTGGGAGCAATACTAACTGCACAAGTAGCAGTCGTACATCCTGGTTAAAAAAAATTAATTGATTAAATCTGGAACATCCTTGTAACTTATTTTCATATGCTTATAGAAATTTAGCCAATCAAGTAGTAAGTGTGAAGAGTAATGCTTTTTACTGTTTCCATAGATAAAAACACCAGTGTGTGTTTGTGCACATGTGTGAACTACACCGAGCTGAAACTGTAGAAAGAGCTGAAGGCAGCAACACTCTGAGCCTCTACATGCCCTCTATTGATCTGAGTTTTCTAGTTCAATTTGGCCTCTATTAGAATAAATCTGAAAGTGACATCTGCTGCACGTTAGCTTGTGTTTTGTAGTCACGGGGTATTAGTCAGTGCTTGTTACAGACACAGTTTTGGAATAATTTGGCTCTACAGTGTCAGTAGATACAGTTTCATTTGACTCAAGGTTAATTTCTCTGGAAATGGTGACATTTTCAGTCTCAGGTATTGTTAAAAACTAAAATGAAGCCTTTACTTGTAAGAAATATAGTGAAGTTGTTGAAGACTTCAGTGTATCAGTTATGGTTTTCCTTCATTAACAGCTATTAAGACTGAGTTCTGCTGCACAGGTTAGGGGTGGCAGAGATGATGGGAGACTTGTGGCAGACAATTTTTTCCTCATCCTTACAGCTTTATTGAAGTGTGCTGTTGAACAAAAAATTGTCCTTTTATGGCAGCTGTGGCCTGCAGCTGTGTGATTTGCATCAGAGGTGTTTAAACCCTTTGACTACTTTAGCAAACACATTTAATGGCCACTTTCCTATCCCTGCCTGGCATGACTCAGACCCTGTGATAATGAGGATCACTTCAAATCATAACCACGAAGTACATGAAATCTGCCTCTCCAGTTTCTAAGTGTTCTGAACATAATCATACTGTGAGTATAGCACCTTTCTTGATAAGAATGTTCAACAGGGACACTCTCTTTTCTGTGGAGTCCTTATTAAAAGCCACTTGGAACTTGGTCCATCCCGTACCCTGACCTGGATGAGGAACACTGGGGATTGTTGCCCCTGGCAGGCTCATGCTCTTTTCTGGTGTGGTTGTGAACAGCAATGAGCAAACCCGTGGAACATTCCCCAACTTGATGTGCTGTTGGGAATTAGATGTTTTCTCACAGTACTTGGGCTGTCATTTTTCATCCAGGCAGTTTTAGTTTCTCAGAACACTGCCTTTTATTTTCCAGCCATGCCTTTTGAAAGGTTACTAAATGCTGTAGCTTATGTTGCTTAGAGTAGGTTGTGGAATAAGGTTTATTCCTTGATAATCATACCTGAGCTGGATGCTTTCATCTCCGACTAGAGCCAGTCCTACGTGGCAACCAAGGGGGACAGCTCTGTTTTCAGGGTTCTTAGTGCAATGAGCTCATGTGGAAATGAAGATCCTGAGAAAGAGGATTTCTCTGGGATCTACTTTTTCTTGTGGCATCCCCTTCCCATTACGCCCACTGTGGCTCCTCCCAGTGGCTTGTATTATCACCAATGCAGATAGGCTTGGAAAACCATAAGGGGAGAAGGGAAAATTTGTTTGATCAAGGTTGCCCAGAGAGGTTGTGGATGTCCCCTCTCTGGAGGTGTTCAAGACCAGGCTGGACAAGGCACTGAGCAGCCTGATGTAGTGGGAGGTGTCCCTGCCTATGGCAGGGGGGTTGGAACTCGATGATCTTTAAGGTCCCTTCCAACCCAAACTATTCTATGATTCTATGACTTAAAACTGTTCGTAGATACCTGGGAACTACTAGGACTAGTGGCATTTAGTATTATTTAAGACCCTTCTTTCCAGCTTCCCTTTTACTCTGGGAGTCCCATTCTTTGAGACCTGTGCTTGTACCATGATGTAGCTTCCTCCAGATCCCAGCTGGGCCATTTCTCTGGAACACAACCTGCAAGTCTCCTTCCTCTGAGACAATGGCTTTAGATTTACAGCATGTTAGCTGTTGCTTGGTAATTATTCTGTGTGGGTTTTACTGCTCGGCAAATGAAAGATCACTTGTTCCTCAATTACTGCTGGGTAAGAGCTGACATGCAGTAAGTACCATGGCTTTGGCTGAGACAAGAGAGAGCTTCAGTCTGGGCTGTGAGCTGTAATAGCAAAGAAGAGAGATATGTTTGCACAAGATGGGCCTTTTCCTGTTTTTCTAGACAGGGATTTCTATACTGAATAAAATTTGCTATCAGCTATGCTCCCAATGTGGAGGGTTTGACATTTGTCCTAATGGGACACCGGATGTGCTTGATTTAAAACCTGCTGTGATCTAACTTTCTGAAAGGGGAAAAAAAAATGAAAACTGAGAAATAACATAAGACAACTAATTGCAAAAATAATTAGATACTGAACATGGATTTAAGCCCTTAACCAAGGAAATATGGAATGTATTTCCAGAGCTTGCATCTACATTTCTAGAAATAGTATGGATTTTGTGTCTATTATATGAATAAATGCTGAGTTCTTGGGCTTGGGTTGATCACCTCCTTCCTGAAAGTAGCTGATGTGAAAATTGTGCCTTGGGGACAGACAGTCATGAGCTGGAAGTGCAACACTTAACTGGTTTTGTATCATATACTCATGTCAACTTACAGAATGACACTATGCCTCTAGTCACTTGGGTAGCTAAAAACGTAACCTCTAAGAGGGATTTTAATAGAAATCTATTGCTTTGACAGGTTATTCCAGAAAGATCTCAAGAGTCTTCTGTTAATACAGTTAATACTGACAAGTAGCAGAATGGGTTTTGATTTGAAAAGGTAGACATAAGGTCTGTACCATTCCAGAAGTGCTAGCTTTGCCTGAGTTGACTATTTCCTTTTACAAGAGAAGCTTTTTGTCTCCTTGGAGTAATGACAGGATATCTTGGACAGGGTTTGTTTTTTTTTTTTCAGTAATTTGCACAGCAGAACGTGCTGAAAAATGTTTTTTCTTTATTAAATTTATGGAATGAATGAAGGCAGAAGATGGCTTATGCAAATCTGTAGCAGGTACAGTCTTCCTATAGAAACATCCTAGCTGTTTGTAAAATATAGACTGTAGCTTTTCTTGTGACTGGCATAACTGCTTTACCATAATCTTTAGAGATTAAATCTCTTGACTAGAAAAGGCACTGAACTGACTTTTGTGGCATGGGAGGAGAAGAAAGAGAAGAGAAAGTAAGGAAACAGGAAACTTTTTCACCTAAAGAATGGCTGCAAAGGGTGGGAAGGACAGAAATACTAAAGGCAATGAATCCAGCACCTACCTGTACTACCAGTGCAATGTGTAGAACTGAGCTTAATTTTTTTCCACATTTTATATGGCTTTAAATCATAGCAAATATTTTCTAGATTCCATCCTACCACATGCTATTCCCACTTCTCAGTGGAAAGTGAAATTACTGTTCCCTTTTGGTAGTAACTTATGATAGCAGCAGCACAGTTGCTTTTAGTGAAACTAGTTATATCCTATTTCCAAAGCAACCCTGAGGTAGAGTAACAGAATGTGCCTGTGCTTTACGAGTGGATGGCTCTTCTCCAAATAGGCTTTCATTCTAGTAGTGTAAAACAGTGGCATGTTCTTCTCCTGCCCTCACTTCTGCACCACAAAGTTTGAAAAGTCTGCATACAAAAATGCACTGCTTTTTGATTTGGGAAGGTGAGTGAATGACAAAAAGTGGTTTCAAGGAAAGGACACCATAATAGCTCTTTATGTGGTGAGATCTCACTCCCTGCTGATTCAAGCAGCAATTAGGAATTGTGAATCTGCTTAGGAGAAGTACAGCACTCTCCTGCTGTGAGCTGCATTTCCAACAAGTAGCACTAGTTAAGTGTAAAATACTTCCTAGTAGTCCTTCAAGATCCTCTGAGCTTCCATGTTATCAAAGCCAAATATCACCTTTCTCTTTATACATCTTGTTTCTGTGCTAAAATCCATCATTACCACTGAACTTGGGCAAATCCCCCAGCTCATCTTCATGTAAAAACAAATTTAAAAAAAAGGGACTAAGACTTAGAATCATGGAATAGTTTGGATTGGAAGGGACCTTAAAGATCATCTAGTTCCAACCCCCCTGCCATAGGCAGAGACACCTCCAACTAGATCAGGCTGCACTGAATCCAGTGTCTGAGGTATGTCCTGAAGTGTATTTTATGAATGAGTAAATCTTATTACCTATACATCTCATCCTTTTAAACTGGTGAATTCTAGGTGTCAGCAATAGTTTTAGCAACACTTTGAGATTTTTTTTATACATATCTTCTTTACATTAAACTTTCCTTTTGGGTTGACTCTTGTGTTTTGTGGGTATGGTTAATGGACATGTCAAGTTCATTCTATGTTTTTACACATATTCTGGTCTTGTGCTTTCTTACTTGATTTTCTGGTTTTAAGTGTACTAAACCCTCCCCAGTCTTTGAGTTACCCACAGTGCAAATCATTTGCACTGGGAAGAGAACAACAGATTTGAAGACTGGGTATCTGAAGGTGGTTTAAAACACATTATCCTAAGAGGAAACAACTGAATTTTGTTGTATGGGGTTTTTTGGGGGGTTTCTTTTAAGTAGCAATGTGGTTTTGGCTTTATCCTCTTTCATTTTCTTACTTCAGTGCAAGATTTTTGTTGATGCTTTAGTGGTAATTGCAGATTCAGCAGGATCTCTTATTGAACTGCATAAAGTGATTGCCAAGTGTTTCCTCCAAGTTACTCCTCCAAGCTTCTGGATCATTTATTTAAGCTGAAAAAAAAAAAAGTGCCTCATTTCAGAACATGATCTCAACTTGGCATCTGTTTGCCTTCTGACTTCAAAACTGAAGCTTCTTAGAATCTTTCTTGTAGGCTTATTGAGAGACTTGCTTTATCAACATGGCCCACCTCAATACCTGAGCTGGTTGGAGTTCTGGAATCAGTACCTCCAGGCTGCCCTAAAGAATCAAATTAGTTTAATGTACATGTAATGATATTGATACACAGATATTGAATATATCTGTGTAATGATATATTCGATACCTGAGTATTACCTGCAGGTGGGACCTGGACAAGCTGGGGAGTCTCTCTAGTTTGTCTTCTAGGCAGCTGCTGCAGAGGTGCAACCAAAAAAGTTCTCTGTCCCAACACAAAAGTGACAAGAAACTGTGATGGCAGTTGGGAAGTTGGCTGCTAGCTAGAATGTCATTGATCAAAAACCATTTGCCAAAATGAAAAAAAGAATGTTGAGCAGATACATTATCTGGATGAATACTAAGACTAACAAAGAATGTGTCAGCTAAAATGTTAATGATGAATTATGCTTTCACATCCAGTGTGGGACTGATGAGTGCAGTCATACCTGCTGACTTGGGCCTCCTGTTGCTTTGTAATTTAAGCATTTTCTGGGCTTCAGTTTCCAGGCCTTAAGACTGGGAAGATTTCTTCCATCATCCCCCCGGTTTTTCACTCCCACTGTGCTCACTAATATATTAGTGCTTTAAAAAACACAACCCTCAAACTCCAGCCCCCCTGCCTGAATCTTGTATATATCTGAATTCTTCAGATGCCAGCATTAAAATGGCCTCTAGCATCTCAGTAGCCTCTAATGGGGCAAGTCTCTGTCAATTTTACTACAATGCAACTGTATGAATGTAAGGGAGAGAAAGTGAAGAGGGACCTCTGACAATACAATTAATTATAAAATAATTGCTAGCACATCTACTTATGCTTCCTTGTTAATTGAGATTTTGAAGTGGGAGCAAGGAGAGGCTGTTTCATCTAATGCAAGGTACTAATTTAAAGCCTACTTTCCTTATGTTGTGGGTGTTTGGAGAAAAAAAAATTTAAAAAATTTCCATTTACATTGGACCTCTAGAGACTACTGTAACCCTGAGACACTTATGAAATTTCAGTTTAAAAATTATGAACAAACACTGTAGCTGAGTGTAGTGTTTCTTTGTCTGCCCAAAGAGATTAACACAAGGTTGAGCTGTTAGAACACGTTAACTGCTGGCAACCCTGGTTTCAAAATAAATGTCTTTTAAGCCTCATTTATTTAAATATCCTAAAGCATCTGAAGAGTCTCTCTTCACTATCTACTTCCCTTGCTGCCACTAAGAAATAGCTTATCTATGCTAGATGCCTTTCACAGTGAAAAGTTAGACTCTAGGAGGCTCTTCTTTGCCTTAGAAAGCATCCAGAGCCCAGTGGAGCCTGGCAGCATGATGTCTTCAGGGCAGCTGAATGCCTTGGGCACAGTCTCTGATCCCATCCCTCACCTGCCAGCCCTTGTTGCTCTCTCTGAACTCTGTGCAGGCTCAGGGCCAGCCACATCTCTGAGGACTTGCCTGATGCTGGCAGCTGGATGCTTCTGCTCCTCCTGTCCTGTGATGAAGCAGCAGTGGAAAGCCCAGTGCAGAGCCTTAAGCACCTTCCTTAAGAGGGAGACCCCTTGATGTTGAGCTGGAGGAGTGTGGCAATGCCTGTAGGGAGAAGGAGAGTTGAAAGTGAGGGGCTGGGCAAGCAATGGACAAACTCCTGCCAACCCTTCTGCCCCTGAGGGCTTTCTCCAGAGTGGAGTTGCTGAGGTACCTCCAGCCCTCCTATGTATGGTGCTGCTGCCTTACCCTGGGTGCTTCTGGCCCAGACAGCTAACCAGGTTGGCTCTTGACATCTGTGAGTTCTGTGACATCCTTGTCCATGTGCAGCTCCAGGAGGGCTGTTCCCCATCTCTGTCTGATGCATGGGAAGAGCAAAAGAAGAGGCAGGCAAAAGTAGTAGTCAGTGAAACAGCATGGAGAGCACCATCCATGTCCTGCTGTCACAGCCTGGCTGCTGTGCCTGCCTCTCACACCTCAGGATGACCAATGCTGGCCACTCACCAACCTCACCTGGTGCTGAGGATCCTGAGGCATGGGGGAGGCAGCTGTGTGTCCTCCTTTGCCTTCTTCTGGGGCAAAAGGAGTGATGCTGTCCTCTGCAGCCAAGAGAGATTTGTTCTACCAAGGAAGAATTCATTAATACCTGCATGAACTGTGAGCACTGTCTTGGGTGCATCTTTGTTTCTGTGCTCTCCTTAGGAATGGAGGAAAATGAGCTGGCTGCAGGAATAAATGAGCTGGAGCTCCTGTGGTGAGGATGGGGAGTCTTGCTGAATGCTCCATGGCTGCTCCATGGGAAGTTACTAGATCAGGAGAGCTTGGCTGTGTGAAACTAAGCAACTGACTATGGTATTCTAAACCCTAAAGTGTTTAGGAAATAGATTAGGTCAACGAAGCAAAACAGACACGTGGATGTTTCATTTGTCTGTTCAATTTGATGATAGCTGTTCGTGGAAGAAAAAGAATGTTCCCCATCACTGAACTGGTTTCTCTCTAGGTTGTGTTGTAGTTTTGCCACAGCTGTATCATGTAAAGCTGAGAATAAAAGAGAAGTCAATCCCTGTATGTCTGCAAAAGGGTTAGCTGGCATGCTGTGGGGAAAGAATGTTCTTTGCCCTTCTGGACAGGCAACCAAGTAGAGGGGAGAAGGAAAAAAGTATGTGTGGGATGCTGGCTTTTCTTCCTCTAGCTGCACCCTGAGGTAAGAACAGGAAGAACTGTGGAAGGAGAGCACACCAGGCCAAGCAGCTCATGCTTGGTTTGTGGAAGACAGAGAGGGAGAGAAACAAATGTTGCTGCATGGCTTCCTTTGAACACTTTCCCATAGCCTGTAGCTTGCTTTAGCCCTACCTAATCTTGTTAGCCTTGATTTTCATTTATGCTAATTTGATCTCCTCTGGAAAATTACAGTTTCTCAAATGCTGTCAACTACCTGTTAAAAAAAATAAGTAGTCTTGTACTCTGAATTGTGGTTTGCCTTGTAGCCTTAGAGTTATTAATCTGCTCAGTGAAGTAAAACAGCCCCCCCCCAGTGGCAAACTTTTTATTTTCATCCCATTGTTGGTACCACAAAACATGCACAGGCAGCTGCATTCACATACCAGTCTTTAATGCCACCACCTTTTCTTCTGCTATTTTGTTGAAAGATAAGGAGGTTGCTTCCATCAGCTTGGAGAAGTGGAGCTTGCTACAACCTTACAAAATTTGGTTGAACTTTGCTTTGACTTCAGGTGACCAGTAGCCAGACAGTCTACATTCCTGCTTTTTTTTTTTTCAGTAGTGGTGTAAACACTTTAAATTTTTAAGCTTTTCCATTTTTTTAATATTAATGTGAGTTGTTTGATGTAAGCCAGACATCTTACCTTGAAAAGTGAAGTAAGGAGTAATCATCCCATGAAATTAAGAATTTCAGGGTGATGATATCAGGTCCAGGCAACTGACCAGCAGTATTGTGCTTGTGGACATAATGTTTGAAAACAGTGAAATCTCACCTCTGGAAGGATTAACTGTTGTGGGATTTTCCTTACCATTGTAGTGTCAGCAGTTAGGTGAAGGTGGAAATAGAGTGACAAAGTGGGGACAGCTGAATGCTCGGGTGTGGGGGGAGCTGGAAAGGGAAGACCTGGGCTCAAAGGATGTTTAAACACCAGTAGTCATGCTGGGGTTTAGTTGTCTTTCCTTTGGGAGGAGGAAGGGAGCCTGCTTTGGATCCACAAAATGATTTACTTACTTTGTTTTATAAAACAATCCTCCTTTGCTGTGCTGACAAGGCAGGAGAGTCAGTGTGTTACAGCACTGGGCTGTGGGAAGTGTTGCTGTCTCAAAATAGCTGCTGCTTGGTAGAGTAAGGATGGTAGAAACAGGAGTGTGGCTTTCTTAAAATCTATTTTGGGAAGCCGACCCATGCTCTGGAGAGCTCTTTTTGTTAGAATCCTTAGGTGATTTTTTTTTTTTACAAACTGTGTTTTTACTCTGAATTGCCCCCACTGTGCAGTTTTGTTTATCTTGTGTGTCTTTGTAAGGCACAGGATTAGACACAAACCTGCCATCTACTAAGTAAAGTGGGCAAAAGAAAGAAGAGCTGTTTTCAGATCAACAGAGTACAAGATGCTGTCAATGCCACTCATGCAAAACAAAAAGCCTATAAAAAGTGGAGGTAACACAGGGTGTGTGATGGAAACTCACTCAGCAGAAGTACTGTCAAATAGCCCTGCCTGGGAAGGTTTATAATGTTTTTTATAATGTTTTTATAATATGTTTTATAAGGTTTTTATCCCTCTTTTGAGACGTTTCTTTTCCCAGCATGGTTGCATCCTGTAAGCTTCTACTTTAGGTGGGCAGGAGACAATAAGCAAGTTTATAATGTATCCTTCCTCTTGAGACTCTTTTCCCAGTGTGATTGTGTTCTGCAAGTTTGTGCTTAAGATGGGCAGGATACAATAAAAAATGATGTGACAGTGCTCAAGTGGCAATGAAATAAATAATCAGACTAGACAGATGCTGTGGCCTCCTTCCTTTTGTTCTGCTGTTACCCCAAGTGGCCAATGTTGAAAAATAAAAGCACTTGAGTCATTCTTCCCACAGAAGATGGATGGTGTTAGTGTGACTTTAGCCTTATTTTAATAAACTAAGGTAAGTTTGCTCTGGTGTAAAGGCAACTTAAAACTCATTAGGTGTATCAAGGAGAGAAGGGTCCTCTGTAGAGCTGGGGTTTCTCACCTGCTTTGCTCCCATCACTTTTTGGCCAGTCTTGCTTTACCAGAGCACTTGCTATTTGGGCTGGTACATTAATTGAGTGAGAAGTTATCAAAGCAGAAAGCAGTGGAAGTTGTGCAACATAAAATATGTACTGCAGTTTGTCGGTTTTCCTGTAGTAACTGTGCTGTTTGCATGCCAGACTCAAGGTTTTAGTATGTTAGGGCTGGAAAAAATTTGGTTCTAACAGTGTTTTTTATGAAGCAGTTTGCTTGGCTCCAAAGGGTTTTGACTGATCTGTAGAGACAGACTTATGAGCTTCATTGATTGCCTCCTGTGGCTATAGATTGACTGAATTCACACTGAAATACAACACAGTTTGCTGGATTTGCTGTGATGGGCAAATGAAGGCTTCTCCCTTGCACTAATGGTGTGATTTACCCCTTCCCTTAGCTGTTGAGAGCTGGCAATGATGGTAGTGCTGAGCTTTGGATTTCTTGTTCTGGGAGCATAACATAAGCTGATTGTCTCTTCCTTGAGACTGCTTTCTGTCTTCATTAAATTCTGACCAGCTCTGCCATTTCAGTTCTTTATTTCGGGTACTTCAGCCCAGGCTTTATAGAGTGGAATAGGATATATTAAAGAATCATAGAATAGTTTGGGTTGGAAGGGACCTTAAAGATCATCGAGTTCCAACCCCCCTGCCATAGGCAGGGACACCTCCCACTACATCAGGCTGCTCAGTGCCTTGTCCAGCCTGGTCTTGAACACCTCCAGAGAGGGGGCATCCACAACCTCTCTGGGCAACCTGTTCCAGTGTTTCACCACCCTCACTGTAAAGAATTTCTTTCTTATGTCTAGTCTAAATCTATCCCCCTCTAATTTATATCCATTGTTTCTAGTCCTCCCATCCGATATTATGTTAAAAATTCCTTCCCCTGCCTTTCTGTAGGACCCCCTCAGGTACTGAGAAGTTACTCTGAGGTCCCCTCTGAGCCTTCTCTTCTCCAGGCTGAACAACCCCAACTCCTTCAGCCTGTCTTCATAGGGCAGTTGCTCCAACCCTTTGATCATCTTCGTGGCCTCCTCTGGACCCGCTCCAACAGCTCAATGTCCTTCCTGTGTTGAGGGCTCCAGAACTGGACACAGTAACTCCAGGTGGGGTCTCACCAGAGCCCAGTAGAGGGGCAAAATCCCCTCTCTGGACCTGCTGGTCACACTCCTCTTGATGCAACCCAGGATTTGGTTGGCCTTCTTGGCTGCAAGTGCACACTGCTGGCTCATGTTGTTTGTCATCAACTGACACCCCCAAGTCTTTCTCTTCAGAGCTGCACTCAAGCCACTCTCCACCCAGCCTGTGTCTGTGCTTGGGATTGCTTCCACCCAGGTGCAGGACCTTGCACTTGGCCTTGTTGAACTTGCTGAGGTTGGCTTGGGCCCACCTCTCAAGCCTCAGTCATTCTTGTAGATGCCTTGTCTTGAGTCCTGTTTCTGGAATGTTCCACTTTTCAGCAAGTTTGTCAGGACAAATGCTGCTGCTGATAAATGAAGGAGATGGGCAGTCAGTCTATGTGGGCCTGCCTTCCCTTCATTATTAGCATCCCTCCTTGAGGACTTTCAAGACGGCTCTTGTCGCTTTGCTCTTCCTTTTATCACAGAAGAGGTTTCCTTCCAAGAGTGAAACATTTCTTCAGCATCACTTACATTCCTGCAAGAATTACAACTGCAGAAACTGAAAATACTATTGCTTCTTGTACCAGAGCATTCAAGATGAAAGTAATTTCAGTGACAGTTTTGGCTAGTTTAAATACTTATTGTTATACTTCCATTCTGCAACAGTGAGCCATTGGTGCCTGTGACACCACAAGTACACTTCCTGCCTGAAACAATGGTGTCATTGTTCTAAGGCTGTGTAGCCTTAGAAAATTGTGGGGAGATAAAAAAAGGTGGTGGTGGTGGAAATAAATAAATAAATAAAGCAAACATGTTGCCAGGGTGGGCTTACCTGAAAATAGAATCATAGAATGGTTTGGGTTGGAAGGGACCTTAAAGATCATCGAGTTCCAACCCCCTGCAGAGTTACAGTGGGGGCTGAGTCCTCCACACAGCCTATAACTATCCCTTGTCTAATTGCTTGCAGGGGTGGAGTTGGCCACACAGCCCTCTTTGGTTGGAGACTCATCAGTGGCTTCACTGGCTAGAGGGGAAACTACACTCTGGCCTCCAGCTTGTGCTGGACAGCATTGCTCTATTGTTTCAATGCCTGGTGTGTTCCCTTGATGTGATTTTTCTTCACTTCATCGTTGCAAATTCCCTATTGGGTTAGTTTCTTACAGTTGACTTCAAATCTCTCCCTTTCCCAGGTGCCACAGAGGAGCCACTGGCTCAGCAGCACAGAGATCCTGCCTGAGACTGAGGGGATTGAGAAAGGGCCCTTTGTCTCCTCTGCGACAGAAAATAACCAGGAAGAATCAAGGAACTTTTCACTATTTTCAGTTTATCTGTTGGCTCCTCAGGAGTTCAAATACAGTCTTCTGACACAACTTAGCAAAGGAAAGAAGAAAGGTGTAGCAGACAAGGAAAATACCATGACTTAACCTTGTACTGGGCTTACAAAAGGTTACTTGCAAATTCAGCAGTCTTAATAAGTTTTACCATTTGGGCTGAATTACATGAGACTACCTCAATTCTCAGTCTTGCCAGAATTTATTTGCCCAGCAGTTAGACACAAATAAGTTTTCTAAATATTTTGCAGGTGCAGCATCAACTTTGTCTTCTCAGAGAAAGAAAATGCAAAGACTCTTATATGCAGCGTCTTAAACATCTAAACATCCAAAAAAACCCAAAAGTCCTGAACTTAATATAAAATTTAATATTAGAGATAATCTGCAGGAAAAGCACAGACAAGACTGAATGTAAGCACAGGTCTCCCACCCTACTGCCCTCTATAGACCATAAAAATCTCCTTTCATGAATGAAAATGAATTGAACTGCATGGAGTTCAACATTTCACAGAGGGGATTCCCACTGACCAGCTGGGTTTATAACAATGTTTTTTGAGGGGGGGTAAAGGGGAACCTCTTAAGGGAGATGTTTATACACATTTAGATTACCAGGTAGTTCTCCCTGCTTTGTTTCCCCCTGTCCAGGTGAGTCTTAAAAGATCAAAGCTTCTGAGGGTAGCCTCATATCCCTCAGTTCATAGACTATTACTGTATTTCCAGATCTAGGAGACATTATATAGTTATAAATCATATAGTTTAAGGTTTTTGTTGCAGTTGAAATAGCTACAGAGCAGCCTTTGTAAAGAATCCAGGTGAGTCTTAAAAGATCACAGCTTCTCTCCTATAAAGCCTGGTAGCCTCATATCCCTCACTTCATAGACAATTAGTGTATTTCCACATCTGGGAGACATTATATAGTTATAAATTATATAGTTTAAGGTTTTTGCTGCAGCTGAAGGAGCTACAGAGCAGCTTTTGTAAAGAATACAAAGCCATGTTGCCACACTCATACAGCATCCACTGAATATTTATGATTTCATAGCAATGTATCTGCAGTATTTGTGGGAGTATTGCTAACAGAAATGGAGGTTTTTTTCTTGAAAGAACAGATAAATTCCTGAAAAATGTTTAATCAGCCCATTTAAAATACAAGCTTAATTAGCCTAAAACTATTGTGCCAGGAATCATTACATAATAAAAATAAGCTGGAAAAACACTTCTAAAATTATTTATTATTTTGAATTTATTTTTTAGAATACTGCATGTTTGTACCCCACATCATTTCTTGAAATTGGAAAAATATGACCCTCAAGACTCAAATCAGAATATCAAATCCGTGCCCCCCCCCTTCAAATTTAACTTGAATGCTAATCATTAGACCAATTAACAAGATTTATTCCTTCACTTTTTGCTGCATAAATGCAGTAGAGGTTCTTTGAGTTTAGTTCTGAATATCACTTCCCTTTAGGCAACTTATTAACCAAAGCACAATCTTCCTGTAAGCTCAATTCTTGCAATCACTTTAATGAATTAGTAGATTATTAGTACTGATTTGCATAGTTTGAGTTTAGAAATCAACTGGAGTTTGAGTACAATGATTTAAACTAGTAATGGAGTACAATTATTCCAAGGAAGGATTAAAGTGTACACAAAGATGTTCTCAATAGAAAGAAAAAAAAAGAGATTTTTACATATTATAACTAAATTTTATGTATTGTAACTTTTCATCATCTTCCTCTCATGTGCATAAAACCTGCTCTTAAAACAGCTATCAAGCATTATGGAAAACAGAAATGATTAACCAGAGCACCAATTAATGCTCAGTTATTATCCTGGAGGGTGGAAAAAAAGTTGGCAAACTAAAAAAATGTAACATTCAGTGCTGACTTTACAAGAAGTCTTATTAATTTGCTTGAGTGATACTGGGATTCTTCCAGATTCTCCCCAGCTGAGAGATTCCAAGGCAGGGGATGTGCAGAGCTGCAGCTTGGAGACACAGGGGATGCCCAGAACAGGGAACTGATGCAGAGCTTGCTGAAGAATCTCACTGTAAGAAATAGTGAAAAATGCCCAATATTCAATAGACTGGTCACTTTTGTTCAGGAAAAGATCACTGACTATATTTCATGGAATCATAGAATGGTTTGGGTCAGAAGGGACCTTAAAGATCATCTAGTTCCAACCCATAGGAAGGGACACCTCCCACTAGACCAGGTTGTTCAGTGCCTTGTCCAGCCTGGCCTTAGAGAGGGGGCATCCACAGCCTCTCTGGGCAACCTCTTCCAGTGTCTCACCCCCTGTTTGGAGAGTCAGAATAATAGAAATTAAGATGTAGTTATTGACTGGTTAATCAGCAAGTTTTTGTAATAATTAAAAAAAAATAAATCTCCCTGCAATTAGTCAGTGCTTTACAAGAAAGGTCCAATCCTCTTAAGACATAAACCTAGAATTGTGTACACCACTGATTATACTTCATCACTTTTAAGCAAGAATTCTGGAGGCCTTTAAAAAAAAAAAA
>VZTY01017164.1:78804-94460 GCA_013400935.1 Turnix velox | reverse complement strand
CCCGCAGCCCCGGCCCGGCCCCGTGCCCTCCCCTGGCGGAGTTCAGCGGCACCGGCTGACCGGAGAGCGCATCCCCGGGACAGCCCGCTGCTCACCGGCGATTCCTCAATGCCATCTCTTGAGCTCAAGGATCCAGAATCTCGTCTTCGGCATCTTCTCTCCCCTCCCCTCCCACCATTCCGTGAGCACAGTCCCAGCCGTTTTAACGTTACCCCGGTAAATATCCTGCGGCTGAGGGCGTGGAGGGTGGGCTGATTCCGTCCCTACGGCATCCAGCTCTGCGATCCCTGACATCAGAAGGACACGGAGCTGTTGAAGTGGGTCCAGACGAGGACACGAAGATGCTGCGGGGGCTGGAGCAACTCCGCTGGGAGGAAGAGCAGAGAGCTGGGGGGTTCATCCTGGAGAAGGAGGCGGGGAGAGCTTTGGAGTCCCTTCCAGTCCCCAGGGGGGCTACAGGAGAGACCGGGAAGGACTCGGTATCAGAGAGGAGAGTGAAAGGATAAGAAGAAATGGTTTTAAACTGAAAGATGGGAGATTTAGATTAGATATTAGAAGAAATTTTTTGTACTCCTGGCCCAGGTTGCCCAGAGAAGTTGTGGTTGCCCCATCCCCTGGAGGGCTTCAAGGCCAGGGGGATGGGGCTTGGAGCAACCTGGTTTAGTGGGAGGTTTCCCTTACCTGGGGGTGGAACTAGATGATCTTTAAGGTCTCTTCCAACTCTAACCATTCTACAGTTCCTCCACACTGTACCCCACTCCCAGCAGCATCTGAAAAATCTTCAGCACCATGAGGACATCTACAGTTTAAAACAATATTAAACCTGGTTTCCACAGGGAGCTCAAGAGTTGTCCAGTAACTGACAGCTTTTCTTCATGAAGTGGTGCATGGCAGCAAGACACCCAAATCCCCAGCCAGGGAAAAAGGCACGGGTGGTGTCACCAAGGTTCCCATGGGTTTCCAAAGTGCCCAACTTCTCACAAAGAAACTGACTCTAAACCACCTGCTAATGGTTGTCTCTGTGGTAGGAAGCAGCTCAGCACATACAGAATGTTGCAACACTCAAACACAGAAATACTTAATTATCAAACTTTAATTCATAAGACTAATCTTACAGAATAAAATAATAGGATAACCAGTCAAGGTTACACTTAAAAAAAATCCAGCAGTGCAAATCTAAGACTAAATATTTGTCATTTCCCCCTCCCCTGAAATAGGCAATAGATTATTTAAAAATACCATAATACATGGTACTTACATATTCCATTTAAAATAAATCTGCAGTGGACACAAACATCTAAGACTTTTTTTTGTTTGCTTTAATAATATAAAACCAAAGAATGAATGAATGAGAATATAGATAAGACACAGTGAACTTCCATGAGCCACAGAAAGTGAATCAATCCTTGGCTAGAAGATAAAATGGCTGTTATGTTTCATGTAAGACTTGCTACAGCTCATCTGGCCTCCCTCCTCCCACCCCCTAATGAAGACATTAGTTAATGAACCAAAATGCTAACAATCCAATCCTAACAGGTTGGGGTATAAAAAGACAGAAACAGCTCCATTAGAGAAAAAATAATCAAGTCAGAGAGGAAGAAAAAATGTAAACAAAAAGAAGGAAAGTCTGGAAACAAACCTTGCTCCACAGAGCAGGCAGAGGGAGCAGTGGGACCTGGAGCCACCATAGTATGGCACCTCGATGGTGTCACTGCAAGGGAATTGTGTGTCTTTGGCCCTCAGAAGGATGAAGAAGCAACAGACACGAGCTTTGTCAAGTACAAAAGGGAGCAGGCTGTGTGCGTGTGTTACCAGCTATAAAGTATTGCGTGTTAACAGCTCCTCACTGGTTCTTGGAATTAAGATCGCTTTCTCCTCTTTCATCATCGTAACACCCTCATTTTAGTCAGGCATTTCTCATCAAACAGTGTCACCGGTGGAAAATTAATAATTTGCTTTAAACTTGATATGAAAAGCTTGTAATACAAGATTTTTGTGCAAGATACAATCTCTGTTCAAACCCACACAAGGTTTAGTGGTAAACTTTTGCATCCCTGATGCAATATTAATGCAGGAAACTGTTTATGCTTGGGATGCACAAACAGAGAAGGAAGGATACTTGAGTTGGGACAAGGAAAGGAAAAGGAAGTCACAGTGCTGGGCATGGAGAAGGGAAAGGAAAGGTAAATAGTTTTGCTGCAAGAGTTGATGCTGGTGAGCAGGGTAAGGGGAGCAGGGAGTGCAGCAGGACTCCCCCCCAACAGGATCATAGTGAAGAAAAGGACGTTCCCCTTATGGCATGGAAACACCAGCTTCATTCTGTGGAAACCCACATTTACATGATGGATTCATGAACCTCCAGTTAGTAAAACCAGCACAGCACCTCATACCCCAAGATGTTCACAAAGAATTACACGCAATAGGGAACTGCTCCCTGTTGAAAGGAGATTGTTGAATCATAATTTAACCGAAGAACTTTTGTGCAAGAATCACCGGATATGACAACAAACCTCCTATGGAAGACCACATGTTGGGTCCCAGAACGATCTGTATCAGTCAACTCAAAAGCTCTGATTATATTTGCACTTCACTCACAATGCCTGGGTCTTACTGAGGACTAACTGCCACAGCACCATTTGTTAGGCTGGAGATGGTCACACATGTCAGAAAGTAAAATCCAAAGTCAAGAGAGAGGCTGGCAAACAGCTCCCCAGCTAGGCAAGCTGTGACAACATCAAACTACAGAGATGGTGTTTTCTTAGATGTTAATGATCATTAGTTAATGGCTTGTAAAACTGGCATGTACCAGAGGATAAAGCTCCACATCATTCTGAAAGGATCTTAAATGTGGTGTCGCTAAGTTCAGCTCGAATATTCACTGCAAAGAACTCCTAAGATATCTACCACATGAAGCCAACAAACACCAATCAAAGCACTTTATATAAAGCATCACTTTCCTGCATTTTAATTCAAACTTTTCACATAGAACAAAAAAAAGAAGTGAAACAACTTCGTTTCAAATCAAATCCCAACATGAAAAGAAGCACCTGAACAGGATCACAGTTTCTTAGTTTATAATATTTTTCTTCTCCATGTTTAGAGAACTGCTTTGTAACCAGTGGTTTCTGTAGTAGGTTTTGAGATGATTGGTTGTACCTGGCACAGGATGCAGAGTGCCCTTGGGAAAGGGGCAGAGAGGAATGTTCAATACTGCCCTGGGCTATATGCCCAAGGTGCCCTCCTTGTGTTGGCAGCTACCCTCCCTCTGCACTAGCAGCAGAGTGTACTCACCCAGGTCACCTCCTCGAGCACAGAAGCCACAGGAGCTCTGAAGAGGAGCTGGAACTAAGACACAAGCCCTTTTGAGGAGCAAGCAAATGAAAAGAGAAAAGGAAAATGGAAGATGAATGGATACAGAGACAGGTCTGAGCAAAGCAAGTCGCAAGTGGGAACGGATCATCACAAAACCAAGAAGACAGCAAGTGCAAAGGTGACCCCAAGTGACAGAAGAAGCTCATGTCACCCATTTTCATTATAAAGCAGTGCACTCGCTGTCCACTGAATTTTAAGCCTCAACACTTAACAGCTAGGAAATAAGGAGTGTAACAGCTGCATTTCACTTGTAATTAACTTGTCTCATTAACTCAGACCACCTCCAACTACTGCCTGCCTTCACTCACTCCAGCCTTGGAAAGGGTTGTTCCAGGGAGAGCTCCCGTCTCAATGCATTTAAGTCAAGACACACTGCTAGTGGCTCGTACACAAAGCATCTCAAGCTACAAGAGTAACAAGCACATCACTAGATTATAGGTAGGATTATGAAGCACCTTTAAAATTCATATTGCCTTGAGTTTTCTAACTGAAAATACAAACCCAAAAGCCACTTCTGTCACTATCAAGAGTCTACAGGTAAATACGCAACCTTAACACATGCCGTAAAGTCAATGTTTTTTTTTCCCCAGTCTCTAAAATAAAACAAATATCTCACTTGGGAATCTGCACCTGCTGAGTTTCAACTAGGTTGTTTCTAGGAGAGTGAAAAATGGACATGGAATACATTAAGATCAGCTATTCCTACAAGGCTGTTTCACAAAACACTGAGCAGTATAGAGCCCACAGTGTTTAAAGGAGCACAGCGACCTGTTAGACCCAGGTTTAATGCCAGACAAGATTGATTCAGTCTGACTGCACCACAAAATCTCTTAAGGGCGTCCACCTTTTCAGGACTGGAAGGTCCATTTAGAAAGCCTGAGATAAATGGCAGATGGATTGCTGAGCTAACAAGCAGAATGGCACGAGCCAAAGGCAAGGAGGTTTATTTCAGATTGTTTGGGACAGGATGAGATGCTAGAACTCCAGCAAGAGAAAAGCTGAAACATTATTTAAATTTAGAAAGAGCCTACACATGATTAAGAATTTCTGAATATGAGAAATCCAAATTTTCAGACCTAGGTCACAAGATACTAGTGCAGTTATTTAGGATCCAAAATGGTATCTGAGCTTCTCTCTTCTCTGCTCCCCCAACTCCAGACAAGGTAGGAAGATCTCTTTGCTTAACTCCCTTTGTGGGATCTGTCCCTTCACCCTGCTCTCGCTAGAGAGCACTTGCGGCCCACTCTGCAGTTGGGATTTTTCTCCATTCAAACAGGTAAGTGCCATCAGGAAAGCTGCCAAATGATTCTGGAACACACACAATGGAGAAAATGCTCCAAAAAAATGTAGCACCCCCAGGGCAGGAGGCAGAAAAGGAGCAGAGAGGAATGAAGGTGGGAGGGGAACAAATGGCATGAAGGGGACAGCAAGCAGCACTGGGTCACTGTTATTACAAAACATCCATCATCTGCTCCAAACACAGAGTACAAACCCAGAGCTTCTAGTGGTGAGGGAAAAAAAAAAAAAGAAAAAAAAAAATAAAGAGAAACAAAACAGGGCATCTTTGGGTTCAAAATAAAATACAAAAAAAATTTAGAATTTTGCTACCAAAGATTCGAACCTGAAATAAAAAGGGCCAGCAGAATATGGCTTTACTAAACAACAGCTTTGCATACTGGTTAAAGTTTATTTTTAAAAAACTGTTTCTGAAATTCTCAGTCACAACCAAGTAACTAAATCAAGTCTAATGCTTGTAACTGAAAGATTATGAAAATACTCGGTTTTTTTGTTCAAACCATGTAAAAAATCCTCAATAATACATTGTAATATTTTCATAACTAAATTGGAAGATCAACTCTCAGCAGATTTAAGTGTATTACACACAATATTTTGTGAATTCAAATTTATTGATTTCCATCATATTTGCTTTAAATATGGTTGAAGCTGACTGCAGAAAAGGGATGGTGAAATTTTTTAAGTTAAGAGTAAACTAATGGTGAAAGAACATCACCTCTGGCTTCCATCAATGCCTCGTTTAGCATATTTTATTAATAAGTTCCAGGACTATCACATCCAGGGATGTTGGAGGCCTCTCCCAGCAGTGTCCTTAGCTTTGTGTCATTTTCCTGTGCCAGAGGTGAGCGTGCTTTCAAAAATACTGCCACTTTCCCAGCACCGTGTCTTTGATTGCATCAACATATTGAGTTGGTACCCAATAGACCCAGTAGTAAGATGCTTCTGTTGGGCCCAGCTGAAATGCCTGCAAAGTTAAAAATGACAACATTTACAAATGGGAAACAGAACAGCTCACACCAGTGGACAGACACAGCTCATCCACTGCAAAAACCAGACACCTCCTGCATCCCTCAAAACACTTGGTAAGCAATTAAAAAAAAAAAAAAAAACAACAAAACCCCAAAGCATTTCTCAGAAAAACAAGAACTGCAAAGTATTAATGAAAATGAGCTTTTGTCCTTTTTAAGCTATCAAAGCAGCCAATGAAAGGTCTTGGCCAGTTCAAGAACATGAGGAAATTATTCTGGAAGACAAAAATCTGAAGCAGAACTCAAAGTCTCTAAAGACATGAGCAGCAGGCACAGAATTGAGAAGCCAAACAATAGCTAAGTAAGACAATAACCAAGTTCTCAATGAATTTTCTATTTAGATATAATTCAGCATAAACAGATGAGCAGTACCATGGCATGCCAATTACCTCTGTCACTCTTGTGGACCTCTGAAGAGGCCATTTTCTTATATGGGTGACTAGAAAAAAATCAAGTATTTGCCCAAGGACTACACGAGCATCCCCCTGCAGGTAGTAATCTTAAGGGATAAAACTCTCCCTTTCTTGCCTTAAAGAAGGGAGCAGACCTTACACAAGGAACTTACTGCAGCATCTGAAGTTATTGTACTTTGGAAAACACGATGTAAAAAAAAAAGTCAATAATTAAAAGAAACAGCCAAAAATTCAATAGAATTAGCACTGCCCTCTTCTTAAACGTGTTACTTTTCTAGATCCAACAGCTGTTTTTCAGAGTCAAGTATGAAAAACAAATAGCACTAGCTACTTTTTTTTAAACTCTACTAAGAGTCCTAATAAGGACTCTTGTTTATATAAAAAAAACGTGAAAGCAAACTAGTTGTAGGAAAATATCACTAACCTTAAGAAATCATGAGCTACATCATGGGTATTTTTACAGGTTTAACAGTGCCACAAGACAGCAGAAGTTATGAAATAATGCTTCACAATTTTGGTGTGAAACCAGTTCAGATTTCTGCAACACTGGATACTTGATAACCTACTCAAAATATTTACTCTGTGACAGCAGACTCTGTCCACATTTCCACCTTCCACAAGCCACAAGGCTGGCATTACTATCAGCCTCCAGCTTGCTTTGTTTTCAAGTCTTATTTCTGTGTATTGGCATGGAGTAATTAGATGGATATTAAGTAGAGATATTACTTACCATCATGTGATAATCCTCGTGTCCTTCAATAGGTTCACTCACCACATTTTTAATGGACCCCATGGGTAACTTTTCTGTTCTCTCTACATTAAAATTGATCAAAGTATTATTTCTGATATGGGAGGAAGCAGTATTTCTTATTAACTTCAAATACCACCTCCATTACTTCCAAAAGCTCTTCTTGTCAGAATCTCCTCTTTGGGTGAGCTTTAGGTACCTGCAGCTGAGAAACCTGTTTTCCACATTACCCCACAGCTGGCACCCTAATACTTTAAAGTAATCCAAAAGCAGATGACACAGTTCCTCACATTTTATGCCTCCCCATCAGGGACTCCAGTTGGACCAGCAGGATTACTCACCACAGTGAAAGCTGGTCTGAGTGCAAGAACATTCAGGACTGGCTACCAAGGATTATACTAAGAAACAACAAGGCTGAAAGCTAGACAGGCTAATTAGCTATTTCAAAGCCTAGTCCTGGTTTTGCCCTGAGACAGCGCTCAACTATTACTATAAAAGCCCAAGGGAGGAAATATTAATGAGTAAACAAGGAAAAAAAACCAAACCAAAACAAAAAAGAAACTGTAAACAAAATGATGACTACAATTAGATGACAGAATAATGTCAGCCAGCCAGTGGTAACCAACGAGAATGACAAAGCACAGGGTTCATGCAGACTTTTTCTGTCTCAGTTGTGTCCTCATTCTTTCTGAAGACTTAACTCCAAGATCCTTCATTTCAGTTCCAGCTTTCAGTATCAGCCTAAAATCATCTTCTTGGACACAAGAAAGAGAATACCATAAACACTCTGCAAAGGAGGAAGCGAACGATGAATTCCTTAGATAAATCTAAGGAATTTGTTTGATCCAGAAAAAAAAGTGCCTAGCTAACAAAGACAAAAAAAAGCTCTACCTCAGGGCAGTAACAGAGTCAGACTACCCTAGTCAGACGCACAGACATTCACCAGTAAAATCCTACTTTGGACTTGTTTGGCATCCTGCAAATCAATTACTCTTCACAATACTTCAGCAATAGACCAATCCATATTATTAATGCCTTTACAAGAAAATCACAGAGTAACAGAAACACTTGCCCACACTAAACCTCAGGCTACAAAACCACACAAAGCAATCAGTGAAGCAGAGGAAGGCCGTGTGGGGGAAGAATCAGTTCCAACTTCCCAGGACTAGCAAGTGAAAAACCAGATTAACACCCTGGTGGCTTTATTCTACCCCTTACATGCTGGCACCTGCCACAAATCTCTCAGAACAGGAGGGAGTTTTTCCCCCCAACAACTCTCAGAAATTACAACCATTCCCTAGAGAAAGAAAGCTGCTAATTATGGGAAGTAGGGAAACAGGTTACGTGAAAGACAGATGACTAGAAGAAGAATCAAATTTCACAGCTTAAGAAGCACTAACCTAGAAGATTTCATAAATAATAAGTTTAGAAACTCATTTGGAAGATGAAGGAACAGGATTAATTTCCTAAATACTAGCCATGCATTTAGAACACATTATCACTAATAAAAAGATCTTTCTGCCCAAGAAAAAAAAGAAATCCATAGTTTAGGCCAGGAAAGAAAAACTACTCAACTTGTACCAACAGAGGTTCTAGAGCCAGAAAAGAATTTAATGATCAAACTCTTCCTACAAAAGCCAAAAACTTCCAATATTTTTGCTTACTTTGGAAATAATGTGCCACCCAAAGCTAATATTACAATCTCATTAGGCTACTTTACTGTGACAGTGAGCAAGCACTGATACTCCTCTTGCTCATCACTGTAAATCAACCCATCGTGGTCAAAACTAAAGTGGCACAGCTTCCTTTGGAGGCAGGGGGTTATCTGAGACATCCTCAGCAATGCACATTAGCACCACAGCACTTCCAGCTCCCCCCAGGAGCCACTCCAGTAGCTAAACTGATTCCTCTGCACAGCAACACATGCCACAGCTCCTGCAGTTGTACATCACTGAAACAAGACACCCAACTAATTTTGGTTGAAAGGATGAATAATGACAGAGATGCCAGTGCTCCTGGTTTTAATCCCAGTTCCAATATTCCCTTTCAAAGTCCCAGCCAAGTCACTGAGCCCCTGTGTGATGCTGGCATTAGACCAATGTTTATAAAGTGCTTCTGAGATATGCCAGAAATGCCAAACATTATAATTTACATTTGGAGCTATGAATAGCAGATTGGAACATTAGCCTACTGACACAACAAAACTCCAGTTTTTCAATAACAGAAGTAAAACATCAAGTAATACTCAGTGATCTGAGAAAATAACATTCGAAAAGAGGAAGCAAAATTTAGTTCTGAAGAATTACAACACCAACACTATTTCCTCAACACAGTATAGTCACACCAGAAGCTAATTCTAGGTCACATAACTCACTAACAGCCCAATTACCAATTATTCATTACAGAGTTTTGGAGTTGCTCACCTTTTGTGCCAATCCATAGTTGGTCTTGCTCAAGTTTAAAGGTCAATCTTACTTTCCCCCCTGACTTGTTGTACATGCCAGATAATGGCACTGTTGGCAAGCGTTCCTAGAAAGAAGCAACACAGTAAGGCATTGGCAAGGACTTTTAAGAGGTTATAGCTTTTTCCTATTACTTTTAAAGCATACAGACAATCCATCTTTTCAGTTTTCTACTAAGATAGCAAGAAAAGAAAGGTCTCAAACCTCAAGATGACTCTCTCTTGTGATTATAAGAGTGTCTCAAGTACTTATTTACTTACGTGAACACCTTTAACAGAAGGCATCACATCATCAGGTTTTCCTTTATCCAATACTTTCCTGTGTTGCTGCAACATAAAAACAAGGATCAGAATTTACACAAACATGACAGAGCCTTTCAGTCTACCTCCATCTGAACCCTTGATCATATATTGATAGTATTAAGAAAACAGTTAAGGACTATTCACAGTCATCTATCACACCTGGAACAATTAATTTTCAAAGTTAACAGAGCACTCTCCATGACAGTCTAAAGAAATTACCTAAATTACTTAAACCTTAATACAATGCAAAGGTTATCAGCCTTTTGAGAATTTACACACATACATATACAAAATTAAAAAAAAACAAATCCCACCTTATCATTAGATATGTTGAATTACATAGTTGGCATTTGGCAAGACAATTTTAACAGTCAAATGTTATATCCAGTGAATGGCAGAAAACTCTCCACATCTGCAAGTGCAACATCCCACAACACAGCAACAAACCAGGACAGATTAGAGCAGCACTGAGAAAACCAAGCTCAGAGCTTGTAAGTTGCCAAGTACCTTTAAACAATAATGGAACTTACAGTGAACATGAACTATGATAAATAATAGAAAAACCAAAAGCATGTCTTGTAAGGATTGCAGTTCAAGGAAGCACTACTTAATTTTAAATCAAACTTATTCTGAAGAAGGAATGGGGATGGTAATACATTGGACTGAAAAATCCCTTATCAGCCTCAAAACACAGCAAAGCAAGTCTCACTGCACTCTACTCCAATTCCAGTGTAGGGACAGCACAAGTTCACTTCAGTGCTGGGACAGTTGAAGGACCTGCTCTCTGTGTCACTTTTAAAGGCAGTGTTTGGAGATTAAATTCTTTTACGCCAACCAAAATTAGTTGGCTTTTAGATAAAGTTAGTTTAGACTGTGTCTGAGCTAATGACCATGAAATATTTTTGTTATTTACCATTTCTTGTCTGGAATGTTAAGGCTGTGCCTGGCACCAGGACAAATGGTGTCCTGTGAAGCCCCAGTCTCTCCTGAGCTATTTATCTACTGCTAGAACTCCTCTGCACAGAGCCCTTCTTTCTCCTATCACTCAGCTATGAGAAGAGAAACTCAGTATGCTTTGAGAAGGAACAGGACTGAGCACAGTATCACAAGAAACCATGTAAATCTGACAGCTCCCCCACACCAGGAATACAAAAACATCAACAACCTTTTGCCTGCAAAGTGGCTCCTTCTTATTTTCTTCAGCTTTGACCTCCTGTTGAGCAGCATCTTTGGGCGTGTTTACTGCTAAAACATCGTTAATGGTAGAACCAACCACCATTATTTTGGCTCCGTTTGTTACTTTAATTTCCCGTAACGTTTTCTCCTCTGGCAGAAGTCCCTTGAACATAACTTTCTGCATAGCAGGTGGGAGGCCTATGGGGCAAGAATAAGGATTAGGAGAAGGGCTGAGAGGGGCGAGAGGAAGCACAGAAGAGTCCCCAACAGACCTGTGAGCGAGTGGATCTTCTGCTTCAGCTCGGCCCCCGTGCTGTCCAGGCAAAACTTGACGTCGTACTTGTTCTTGTTCCAGATAACCTTCAGCTCCACCAGCTCCTTCCCGCTCTCCACGTCGCCGCCGTTGCTGACAGTCGCCTGAGGAGGATCCCTCTGCTCCTCACCCTCCGGAGACCTCCCCGCTGCCGCCAAGCCGCTCTCTCCGCCACAACCCAACGGCAGCTCCTGCGCCTCTGCCTCCATGCCCGGCTCCCCGGCACCTGCGGGCGAGCGGACAGGAAGAGCCCGGTCAGAGGGAACGCTGCCCCGTCTCGGCCCAACCCCGGCCACGCTCCAACCCCGTAGCGCCGTTCGCGGGCCAGCCCCGGGGGGCCGTCTCCCCTCCCCGGCACCTCCCCGTTCTCCCGCCCCACCCCGCGTTACCGCCCGCCGCCTCGCCGCGCCTCGCCCCGCCGCCGGCACCGCGAGCTCCTACCATCGGCAGCGGCGGAGGCGGCGGCAGCCATGATGATTGTGTACAATCTGCTGCGGGGCACGCCGGGAAACGCCCCCCGCCGCCTACTGGGCCGCGCCGGCTGCCGTAGCGGCCACGCCCACTCTGTCCCGCGCCAGGCCATTGGCTGCGACAGGCCGGGCGGAAGTAGCGGGATGGCGCGGGCGCTGCGGCCGCTGCAGAGCGTGGTAGGGTCGGGACCGGGAGCAGGAGCGGGACCGCGGGTGCGGTTCGGGCCCAGCCCCACAGGTAACCCACGGCCCCTGCTCCTGCATTAGGGGATTTTGGGTTGGAAAACGAATTGATGCACTTAGGCGCCGGGGTGGTGCCCGGTGCCGAGCTCTCTGCTGAGTTCTCGCTCGCTGCCTCTCTGTCAGAGTGTAAATTAACACGACTCTGAAGTAGACGCAGAAATAAGGGAGAGTTATTAGGTCCCTTTTAGTGAAAGGCTGCCAAAATGGTCCCTTTTAGTGAAAGGCTGCACGTGCTGGCTTGGAATCGGTTCCCAAATCACTCCAAGTAATATATTCTTGGAAGGCAATTACTGATAATTTAATTTCCTAGTGGAGCCCCAGAATAAGTGTCCGCACAGTGCGCTTCCCTGCTCCCACTTCCATTTAACACCTATTTCCATTCCAGTTTGTATTTTAAAATCTCTTAATTGGCACTGAGCAACCTGATCTAGTGGGAGATGTCCCTGCCTATAGCAGGGGGGTTGGAACTAGATGCTCTTTAAGGTCCCTTCCAACCCAAACCGTTCTATGATTCTAATTACTACAATCTCCTCTAATTTCCCCGAGGTAATAGGTTTCCTGCATTTGGGTGGCCTTCGCACTGCTTTGTACAACTACATTTTTGCAAAAAAGCATGGAGGGAGCTTTATTTTGCGAGTGGAGGATACAGATCAAAACCGAGTGGTGCCCGGAGCCGCAGAAGGAATAGAAGACATGCTGGATTGGGCAGGTATTTGCAATTCTTTTTCAATTTTATTCACTGGAAGTGACAGAAAGTTTCAAAATTTCTGAGCATGTCCCAGTGTGTGGCTGTAACAGAGGCTGTGCTTTTGAGACAGGATGGAAAGGTCAGGAGTTGGAGTTCACAGACCTCACCGTAAACTGGTAAGTTGTTTGTATACAGAGTATTTGCTAAAGGGGATCTGGAGGTGTTAGTTTTCATTTTGAATCCTCTGCTTTTTTTTTGAGCTTAACTAGAAGCAGGCTGTGTACTGTTCTAGAGCCCCCAGCATATGAAGGACATTGAGCTGTTGGTGCAGGTCCAGAGGAGGACCACGAAGATGAGCAGGGGGCTGGAGCACCTCCCTTATGTGGACAGGCTGAAGGAGTTGGGGCTGTTCAGCCTGGAGAAGGCTCAGGGGTGACCTCACAGTGACTTTATCAATTCCTGAAGGGGGCCTAAAGAAAGGCTGGGGTAGGACTTTTTAATAGGATATGTGATGGCAGGACTAGAAGTAATGGTTGCAAATTGAAAGAGGGGAGATCAGGCTGGATATAAGAAGGAAATTCCTTACAGAGAGTGTGGTGAGACCCTGGAACAGGTTGCGTCGAAAGGTTGTGGATGCCCCCGCTCTGGAAGTGTTTAAGCCCAGGCTGGATGAGGCATTGAGCAACCTGGTCTAGTGTCCCTGCCCGTTGCAGGGAGGTTGGAACTAGATGATCTTGAAGGTCCCTTCCAACACAAACCATCCTATGATTCTATGATTTTAGAATTAGGAACTGTGATAACTTTAGAGCCAGATCCCCCAGATGCTGCCATGAATGAGTAGGTGAGCTTCGAGGTACTCATGACTTTCCTGTTGAGCAATAACTTTGAAGCAGGCAAAACACTGGTCTGTGGTTTCAACAGTATTTTTGTGGTGAGATTGTTCTTTGCTATAAAGAGGGTGGATGCTGCTTACTACATGTACACCTAACTGCATTTTGCTCCAGGTAGTGTATCAGAGCTGCTCAACTATTTACTAGGTTTTGGTGGTTTTTTCATGTCTTACTTCACACGTAATAGTCTAAATTCTGATGACATTGGCTGCTATTTATCTTTTGAGTCTGAGGGAATCGGACTCCTGTGGATTTTGCTTTGCTTTTTTCTGGGCTAAGTGCTGTCCTACTGATATTTCAGGTATCCCCCCTGATGAGAGTCCTCGCCGTGGTGGTTCCTTTGGACCCTACCAGCAGTCACACAGACTTGACCTATATAGGAGTGCCAGTGATGTGCTTTTGGAGAGAGGTGCAGCATACCGCTGCTTTTGTACCCCCCAGCGCCTGGAACTGCTGAAGAAGGAGGCTTTGAGGAGCCAGCAGACCCCAAGGTAGGGATGCCTTGTCCCCTGGATTGTCCTCTTGTCCCCCAGGTTGTCCCCTCTGTGCTCCACACTTGCAAAAATTTATGACAAGATGCATANAGTCTGAGGGAATCGGACTCCTGTGGATTTTGCTTTGCTTTTTTCTGGGCTAAGTGCTGTCCTACTGATATTTCAGGTATCCCCCCTGATGAGAGTCCTCGCCGTGGTGGTTCCTTTGGACCCTACCAGCAGTCACACAGACTTGACCTATATAGAAGTGCCAGTGATGTGCTTTTGGAGAGAGGTGCAGCATACCGCTGCTTTTGTACCCCCCAGCGCCTGGAACTGCTGAAGAAGGAGGCTTTGAGGAGCCAGCAGACCCCAAGGTAGGGATGCCTTGTCCCCTGGATTGTCCTCTTGTCCCCCAGGTTGTCCCCTCTGTGCTCCACACTTGCAAAAATTTATGACAAGATGCATAGCAATAGAATTATCATCTCCCTGCCCATAGTGAGAGAAGCCAATGTAATCCTTAGGGGTTTGTGATTTGAGACATAGTGGGCAGGTTACAGATAAAATTTAGGGATTGATTTAGAGTTCTGTGAATGTGGAAATGGCCTGTGTTGAACTCTGGCCTTTGTTCTCCTTTCTCAAAGATATGACAACAGGTGTCGGCACCTGACGCCCTCAGAAGTGGCTGAGAAGCTGTCACAAGGCCTTGACTGGGTGGTCCGTTTCCGGCTGGAGAAGGGGGTGGAACCCTTTCAGGACATGGTCTATGGCTGGAACAAGCATGAGGTGGCTGAAGTGGAAGGTGACCCAGTGATTCTCAAAGGGGATGGCTTCCCCACTTACCACCTGGCAAATGTGGTGGATGACCATTACATGGGCATCAGCCATGTTCTGCGTGGAACTGAGTGGCTGACCTCGACATCCAAGCATCTCCTTCTCTACAAAGCCTTTGGCTGGACTCCCCCTAAGTTTGCTCACCTCCCATTGCTTCTGAACAAGGATGGTGGCAAGCTGTCCAAAAGGCAGGGGGACATCTTTCTGGAGCGTTTTGCTCAGGATGGCTACTTGCCAGAGGCTCTGCTGGACATCATCACCAACTGTGGCTCTGGCTTTGCAGGTAATGACAACAGGCTCAGTATTTTCGAGGACACTCCTTGATGCTTTCTTTGGGAAAATGGTTTGTTTGAACAACCCAAAACTCTTGATGTTGCTCAGAGGAACTGGGTGTCAGGCAACCAATCTGTCACTGCAGAGCTCCTGTGAAAGACTAACTAGTGTGCTGGATTGTTGGGAATCTTTCTACCTCTGTGCAGCCATTTAAATTGAGTCTGGTGCTTAATGGTTTCCCACTTGGTACAGCATTCATCTCCAGGTGAAGAAACTGTCTGTGACCTCTTGGGAAAACTTGTATTCTGTGGTTAATAATTGCTATGATGTGTCGTGCTTCTTGTTTAACCTGAAAGACTGTAAGAAGTTGAGTCAATGACTCCTTTTGTTGCTCTTGCTGTGTGAGGGTCACAAATTAACTCGTGTTTTGGGAACTCTGCTTGGGAATGAAACATCTCTTGGGCGGTGGAGCCTCCTGGCTGAATGTTGCTTCTTTTTGGGTGACTGATGCATGGGGTGTTCCACTGAAGAGCCAAGTTCATAGAATCATAGAATAGTTTGGGTTGGAAGGGACCGTAAAGATCATCGAGTTCCAACACCCCTGCCATAGGCAGGGACACCTCCCACTAGACCAGGCTGCCCAGTGCCCTGTCCAGCCTGGTCTTGAACACCTCC
>VZTY01017164.1:21053-78656 GCA_013400935.1 Turnix velox | reverse complement strand
GAGTAGAGGGGTAAAATCACCTCTCTTGACCTGCTGGTTACACTCCTCTTGATGCAACACAGGATTTGGTTGGTGCCTTCTTGGCTGCGAGTGCACACTGCTGGCTCATGCTGAGTTTGTCATCAACTGACACACCCAAGTCTTTCTCTACGGAGCTGCACTCAAGCCACTCTCCACCCAGCCTGTATCTGTGCTTGGGATTGCTTCGACCCAGGTGCAGGACCTTGCACTTGGCCTTGCTGAACTTCATGAGGTTGGCTTGGGCCCACCTCTCAAGCCTGTCAAGGTCCCTCTGGATGGCATCCCTTCCTTCAGGTGTATCAACTGCACCACACAGCTTGGTGTCATCTGCAAACTTGCTGAGCGTGCCATGCCATGCTGAGTTCCTTGCCATGTTCTAGTTCCTTGCCAGCAGTGAAGAGGATAGCTTCCCATGTAAGCCTGCTATAAACTCCCTTCTGTTTTTCATGACACAGCCCTGTTAACACAGTGAAAAGTCTCTCCTGTGTCTGTTCTTCTTTGATTATGTTGCTGTCTCAGCCTTGAGCCTGAGGCTGGCAGTGAAAAGCAGTAGCACTGGTTCCCTGCAGGGGACTGGATGCATATCTTTCCCTTGTTGGGTTATTTTGCAGAGAAACAGATGGGGAGGACTTTGGAGGAGCTGGTCTCGCAGTTTGAAATAGACAGAATCACAACCCATTCTGCCCTCCTGGATCTTGAAAAACTTCCAGAGTTCAACAGGTATAGATATCAGGGGTAATTTTAAAATGAATTATCTGTACATCAGTGAGAATTTATTCCTAGCACCTGGCTTTGGTGATTTTGTTCACTGGAACAAGCACGGTCCTAGTGCAGTAGCTTTTTGGCTGCACTAGAACAAGATATAAGCCTACACAGTTCCTGTCTCTTCTGTCATTCTGTGCTTGGACACTGATGTTGGGCACACTGTAAGAGCCTGGGGAGACGGTGTGTAGGTAGGAGGATGCAAGGTTTTAAATTTAGATTCAAAAGAACATCTAAAAAGAGGCAACACTTCTAGGCACTGCTTCTGTGAATGCACTTATATGTTATGTTATGTTGTTCTGCTGAGTTTCCTCATCTTTTGTTCACTGGGGTGCATTAGTGCTTAAGGCTTTATTGTAGAAAGTCTGTCTGGGGTTCATTGTTGCTTTCTAATAGTTTTAATTGGTTAATGTCGTGAGGTTGGGATGATTAGATCCTGTCTAACCCAAACCAGTTCAAAAGCTGTTTTCTTCTTCGTTACAGGATTCACCTCATTCGTCATATTGAGAATGAAGGGCTGAGACATAAGCTAATTAGAGAGGTGCAGCTGCTGGTGGAGCACGTCTATGGGGATCAGCAAGTGGATCAGGAGGTTCTAGAAAAGGAGTATGTGGAGCGAGTCCTCCTGCTGAGAAAAGTATGACCAGGGAGAGCATTGTGTCACCATTTTGGGGAGCTGAGGGTTTGTGGGATTGCTGGATGAAGATTCAGCTGAATCCTGGGCACTGCTTTGATCTGAGCTCTGAAGCCTGTAAATGGCTGTTGCTGCTGCTGTGTTTGTGTGCATGCTGAATGCCAAAATCCCATGGTGTATTTAGGTGACCTGTAAGAACAGGCATGGTGAACATCTTGATGGTCTTTGCAGAATCGTAAACTTCCTTGTACTTTGCTGAGCCAACAGAAAGCTCCCTCATCCAAGGGAGGATGTGTTCCTGCTATGGAAGTGAGTCATGGAATTGTAGGATGTCTCTTGAAAGACTCCTCTGGTTCCTGTTCAGATCAGGTCTGTCAGTGTGGGATCAGGTCAGCTGTGGCTTTGTCTGGATGAGTGGTGACAGCCTCCAAGCTGCAATTCTCCTGTAGCCTGTGATGCAGTGAGAGGGTCTAGGATTCAGTGTCCCTTGTGCCAGGAGACTGTTCTCCTCTAGCTTGTGCTGACTGGGCAGCTTAAGATGCTTCTGCTTTGCCACTGCTCCACGCTTTGGAATCAAAGTCAAAGCAACCTCCTTGCAGAGGTGGATGAAGGTCTGGGTTAAACTAGTGGAGTTTGTGCACTTGGAACCCTAGTCTGAGTGACAGCTTTAAGGGAACAGAAGAAATTGTGGTGTGGCTCTTCCCAATGTCACGAAGGAGGGTAAGCCCTGCTGTTTCCCAGTCTGACTGTGGGATGTTGCTTTGGTGTCAGAGGACATTCTTGTTAAGAATAAAACCTTCTTTATAAAGGCAACAAGAAATCTGACTGTTCCAGCGTGATGGCTTTGCTGTGGCATTGGGATGGTGACTCATGTGACCTCCCACTGTCTGTGGAAAGGCAGCAGATGAGTGTGGTGAGCCACTTCCCTGGGCTAAGACATGAGTCAGCCTGCATGTGGCTCTGCAGCACTAGTACAGCCATGGCCCTTTGGGCTTCTTCTATGTCCCTGCTCACACCTGCTGGTTATGGGTGTGAAAAACTCAACTGCCTAAATGTCAGCAATTCACATTTCCTTTCAGCAGTACAAAGTAAGAGAGAATGGTGGGTTTGGACCTGCTTGAATTGTTTGTGAAGACTGGAGAGGATGTATTTGCTCCTCCCCAGCTTCACACCCAGCCTTGACAGCTTTGCTTTCTTTCTCCAGGGTCACATAAGTTTCCTGAAGAACCTGGTGTCATCTGATTATTCTTACTTATGGATTAGGCCCTCTGTGTCCCGAGAGCAGCTACAGACTATTTCTGCAGAAGTAGATGAAATAGGAAAACTAGTCTTAGGGTAAGTGTCTCTTCCCAGCTTTCTACACAACCACCTGCCCACCCTAGAGTTCTTATTTGATTTGTTCTACATTGGAATGTGCTGTAGTTAATAACTAGTGAGAAATTCTTTATTTTTAATTGAAAAGCAGCTTGCCAGAGGGAAAGCTCACATCCATGGTCTCAAGCAAGAATTATCTCTTCTGGATTTTGTAAAGCACCAAGCACAGACTAGTTTGTGTGCCAACATCCTGCTAATGAAGCAGTGGCACTAGCAGAGTTTTCCCATGCCACCTGTGCTTTTGTCTTCTGTAGCACTGAACTTTCACTGTGTTTTTGCTGGTCTTTAGCATAGTTTTGTGATGCTTGTTTTTCTGAGCAAACTCTGCTGCTGTTGGTGTTGAAGTGAAGGCATGTTTTCACAAAACAGAGTCTCAGCAGCTGTATGGAGGTAAAGTGGTCCCAGCCTCAGAGTGTATTTGTGTATACAACCAACGCTGCAGTGAGCAGAGGGAGTGCCCTGGCACAAAGCAGAGGTGAAAGGCAGGAAAATTTACCTTGAACTGCTGCTCTTGCCAGAAGATTTTGCAAAAGCAGTCTGGGGTAGCTGGCACTCAGCAAAGTCGTTAGTCACTCTTGGGTAGGAATTCTGTGTTTTGTACTTCTCTAGATTTCTGTAAGGATGTTTTCTTTCCTAAAGGCTTATGACAAGGCAGGCGGCTGTTTTAACTGTGGAGGAGCTGAACAAAGACTTGAAAAGCCTCCAAAAACAAACCAAAGAAACTAAATACAGCAGCATGATGAAGGTCCTTCGCTTGGCTCTCAGTGGTCAGCAGGTAAAAAAATCAAAATTCTGATACTGAGACTTTCTCTTTTTTTAAAAAAAACACCTGTACCTGTCTTCTCTTTGATAGCTAGCTACTGGTATTTGCAAGAGTTGACATCAGTTTCAGTTATGAGTGGAGGTAAAGCAGCTCTGGAGAAAAGGCTGCTCTGAAAGTTTCAGAAAGGTAGAAGTTGTCAAACCATGAATATACTGGTGTCAACACCAAATTAAAAAGACTTCTGAACCAGCTTTATGGAATCTTGGCAAATTTGTAGGTTTTGGTCCAAACTGGGATTTTATAAACAATCTGCTTTTACAAAATTCAAAACCAAGTTCTAACAAAGTTTTTCAAAGCCTTATCCTGGCTTAGGCTGTGACATCAATCCTTCTCTATCAGTTTGACCATTCTTAGCACTTTACTTCAGGAAATAAAAACCACAAGCCTTGTTTTGATATTGCTGGTAAAACCTCTGCCCTTGGTCTGAGATCAGTACGATAACCAATCACCCTGTCATTTCCGACATGGGGATGCACAGCATGAGCACGTGCTGACATGTTTCCATTTCTACAATGACTTCTTTTGTGTTTTCAGCATGGACCAAGCGTTGCAGAGATGATGGTGACTTTGGGACCCAAAGAAGTGTGTGGAAGAATACACAAAGCACTGTCTAGCTGATAAGAGACAGAAAGTATTCTGACAGCCAGCCCACAGACTCAGAGGGTGTAGGCAGCACTTGTCATTGTCCCAGACTTTTATTTTTTGATCTCACCGTGATTATCTTTCATCATATATGCTGGGCTTTTGACCAGACAGGTGTCACCATGAATTTTCCAGGTCTGTGTGTATCTGCACTAAGCATAAGCCAGTTTGTCTGGGAGAAGAGCCAAATACAGATTTAGGTCTGTCCTTCTGCTTTCATCTCATGCAAGCAGCCTGGTTTCCAGGTTGGGAGAAAAGAGACTTTCATCAGAGTTTGAAGTCAGACCATGTGGACTGAAATGAACGTTATTTCTGGTACCAGCATGGCTCGTCTTGAGTGATTGATCAACTTTTGGAGAGGACCTCACAGTTAGGGCATCTACAGCTACAACTACACAGATCCCCAACAAATACAGTGGGGAGAATATTTATATAAATATATCTATATGTATATGATATGTATATTATAGCTGCCACGCTTTGCTCTGGAGTCCTGCTGAGCTGAGTGAGCTGCTCAGAGAGGGGAACTCTCTGTGTACTATGTCATGCATGTGATTATGATAAAAATATCCCTGACAAGGAGATGGGGATGTTTTATTCCTCTTTTGGATGATGACCTTTGAATTATTAAATTTGCCTGGTGCCTTTTGATTCCGTTCTCCCTCGTGTGCGGTCTCTCTGCTCGCCTGTGAGGGGCGGAGCAGCCAGAGGAGCGGCGGTGGCGGCCGAGGGTGAGGGGGGTGTTTTACCAGCCCACGCCCACAGTGTTAAGCTTCCACCCGACGAAAAAAACTTGCGCGGGCTTCCCACTGTGAGCGAGCGGCGGCATGCAGGGCGCAACGGCGGCTGGATCCGCTTCCTGCTCGCAGCGCTGCGCAGCGGAGCAGGACTCCATGGCTGGCACCGGCGAACTGGAGCGGTGGCTCAGTGAGTGGGGCTGGGGGACAAGGGCCGGGCATGGCTTTGCTGCTGGCTCTGGAGCCACAGCGAAGCCACCCCTTACTGCTTTCCCCAACGGGGTGGGCAGCGGAGCAGCTTCAGCTCCATGGGGAAGTCCTTCAGGGTGATGTTCGTTGTTGCTGTCTTAGCCCACTGGGTCTCTCTCCATCTCTCCTGTCCCTCCCCAGCTCATGTCCTGCCGATGCTCTTGGTGCACTGGAGTGAGGAGTAAATAGACTGAAATAGAGCTTTCGGGTGGGCACTGGTGTAACGCTGTTGCAAAAGCCTGAACAGTCTAGCCTGTGTTCCATCCAGCACGGCAACGGTTGCAGTCCCCCCGTCCTCAGTAAATGCTTTTTATCTGGTTTTCTTGCTCTCTGCTAAAAGCAACATCTTGTCGTTGCTGCTTTCAACACCCCAGGTCATGCCTGACTTTGACTCTCTAAGAGCATGCACTAAAGACTGTATTTTTAGGCAAATTTTAGTCACAGCTGTTTCCTGCTCCTCCTGCAGCTCCCATTTCTGTCTTTTTTACTGAAAGTCCTAAGGCAGTGAGGTCTAAGCTGCTTCCTGCCTTGTGCCACTCGCTTGCATGCCTCTCCCACTGAGGCTTTCTCTCTTTTTCTTCCCCTCCTATGTAAGATAAGGCCACTGATCCAAGTATCACCGAGGAAAACTGGGAATGCATCCAGCGGTTTTGCGACCAGGTGAATGCTGACTCAGAAGGGTAAGGGACAGACAGCTCTTTGTTTGCTCTGGGCTGAGTGTCTGGCTCTGAGCTCCTCTCACTGCTGCTGGGGGGTGTGAATGGGACCTGTAAATTGTGGTGTGGAGGGCCTGAAGGGGCAGCTCAGAGTGCTCGCTGGGCTCTGCTGCTCCCCAGAGCACAAGTAAGTTGCAAAGAAGCATATGCTAATGTGGAGATGGATGTCTAAGTGAGGGCTCTGACATCCATTGCTACAACCCACCAAGCAGCAGGTCCTGCCTGTTGTGTCCTCACCACTTGGGAGACTGGTCAAGGATGTGAGGTTTTGCGGGGAAGCCCTAAGTGAACTCGCCTTTTCCTTTCGGAAAGGTGAGAGATCTTTGCTGGGACTTCCCTAACATCCAACTGACTGTCTCAGTTCTGTGGGAAAGCACAGGAACTAATTAAGCAAATGACTGGCCAAAGCCTAGTGAGCATCTCTCTCTAGAGCAGAGCCTGGTGCATTCAGAGTCTGTAGCCTGGCAATGACCCCTCCAGCAGTGTGTGAACACATGACCAGCCAGCACACTGTCTTGGGCTGTGCTTCAAAGCTGCTGTGTCTGCAGAGCCAGCTCTTGTGGTCTTTGGCCAGGGAAAGCCCGAAGCCCCTCCTACTGGTTCCTTCTCAGAGGACACCCTCTGGGCAAAACTGGAGACCAGCACTGGGGTCACACAGGCTGCTTCAGTTCATCTCTCACCCTTTGGGAGTGTATGTGCCCCAGGGCTCACCAGAGGAGGGGTCTCTGTCATACAGCAGGTTGTGAATCTGGCAGTTGCTCTTCTCTGCAGGGCAAAATAGGCAGCGTTCTAGTTTTTATATTTTTCTTGGGAACTTGTGCATTGTCTGACTTACTTCTGCTACTCCCCAGCCCGTCACTTGCTCTGAGACTGCTGGCACATAAAATACAGTCACCTCAGGAGGTGGAAGCTCTTCATGCTCTGACAGTAAGTGCTTTCATCCACGTGCAAAAAGGCTGCAGTAACTTGGAAATAGAGTTTGGGGGTAGGGACTGTAGCTGTCTCTTCTCTTAGATGTTTCTCCCTTTTAACTTTCCATTCCACAAGGAATGGAAATCAGGCTATAACAGAGTAACTGCTGTTCTACTTTCTCATGTTGCTATGCTGAGGTGCTTCAATGTCTGCAGCTTTTGCTGTTTGACCCATGGTCCCACCACAGGTTCGTTGTCTTAAAAGTTATTAGTCATGGGTAGAACAGAGCATATGTTCTTAAACATGCTGCTTCAGAAGATTGAGTGAAAGGAAATGATGTGTTCTTGCTGCAAAACATTCTCAGTATCTTGTATCAGTGAATGCAATGCCAGAATGTTCTTAGATTTCATATTATAAAGGCAAAGTTTTTAAAAATTCCCCAATACTTGCGTGTATAGTTTGTGTTTGGTACTGTTTTGTTTTCTGCAGGTGCTGGAGACTTGCATGAATAACTGTGGGGAAAGATTTCACCATGAAACAGCAAAATTCAGGTTTCTGAATGAGCTGGTTAAAGTGCTTTCCCCAAAGGTAGGTGGTTGTGGTTACTGCTGGATGTTGCAGCTGGGACATGCTGTTTATTTCACACCACATATGAAACCATAGAATTAATCTCACACAGAAGTAAGAGCAGAATTCACCCTGGTCACCCAAGAACTGGATGTGAATCCCTCAGTGAGCCAAGTGCTCTTTCTCTGAAAAGCATTTTCCTTCTGTTTTCTCCCTGCTCTGCTGGGACAGTCAGGGGCTCTAAAGGAGCCTGAAATTGTTCCAATAATTTATGGTCAGGGAAGTGGCAGAGGACAGAGATGGCAAGAGCTGCCCAGAGCCTCTCCCATGTTTTCTTATGCTTTGTCCTCAAACACTTGTCCTATGGCTGCTCTCCTCCTGGCTTTCTCTTGCCAAAGGTTAGCAGGAGGTCCTGTTCAACAGCCAGATTCAGTGATGGCAGGGGAAGGCTGGACTTCAGCAGCACTGGTGCAGCCCTGGATTCACTATTGCCTCATGTTCATGCATCCAGTTGTGCTGTAACTAATGTGGAAGTTGCCAAGTCCCTTCCTGTCACTCCACTTCCCTAGCTCACAATATATTCATTCAATAGATTCATTCCTGCTCTCTGCTGTGGAGCACTTTGTCTCTGATTGCAATTGCTGCCTCATGAGAAGAGCAGCAGCCACCAGAAATGAGAAGTTTAGTTTGAGAAGCTCAATGAGCTGCTTGTTCAGTCTGGGTCCCCTGGTACAGCCTCTCATGATGAAAAATGGAGATATGTTTTATCAGAGACTGCAGGATCTTCATGCCTTGCTGCTCTCTGCCCCAAGTAGCAGGCCTGGGACTTTCTTAAATACCCTTCTCAGCAGTTCAGGAAATGGATTTCCCTTTTTAGTGCATCCTGTGCACATCTACCACATGTAAGGGTTCATTTTCCATGGCATCACCTGCATGGCAGAGGTGCAAAAAGCTAATTTCAGAGAAACATTTAACCCAGCAGTCTCAGGTTTGGCAAAGGTACCTCAGTGAAGCAACAGGTGTTCAAGAATATATCACCACAGAGAGTTTTGTTTGCTGTTTGACAGAACAGATATAATGAGATTAAAATGCTTTGTCTTTTGTAGGTTTGTGTGTGGCTTTTATCATTCTTCCTGATATTTTTATAACACATTAAAACGAGTTCTTGTAGGCAATAATGAGAGAAATCAGGGAAAACATCCAGATGCTGAAAAAGGGTAACTTTCATTTCTCAGTTTGTTCAGGCTAGTGGTGTTACTTGCATTGTGGGCAGCTGAGGAAAATTTAAAGTTGATCCAGAACTGTTTTGACTAAAATAAAAGAGCCTACTTGTGGTTTCAGTTTCAGCTTGAGTTTTGAAATGGTTTCATTTTGATCATCATAGAATATTTGTGTAATTATCATATGCTTAATAGCATTCCTTGAACTTACAGCCACAGCTCTACTAACTATTTCCTGTATCACAATATAAGCAGCTGACAACACCGTGAATGAAGTGACAGGAATCAATTTGCTACTTGGGCTCTGCACATAAGCAGCTTGGGGCTAGACTTGTACATCAGATCTGGCACTAATTCTTTGGGTTTAATTATTTTTTTTCTTCCTCTCCCTCTCCCCTCTCCATCTTCTCTGTTTTCTCTTTTCAGTATTATGGAACCTGGTCTTCAGAAAAAGTCAAGTCAAGAGTCACAGAAGTAATATTCAGTTGGACAGTCTGGTTTCCTCAGGAAGTTAAAATCCGGGATGCTTATCAGATGCTGAAGAAACAAGGTTAAGTTCTGCTATTTCAGTTTCCTTTTTAGCCTTCAAGTCATGTTGTTTCAGACCATGGATATCTGTCCTCGTCACTTTGTGACTCAGCTTTTTTTGGAAGATGTTTTATGTCAGGAGAAAAGGCCACACTTAAAAAGCTGTCTGGATACTTTAGGATGCACGTGGCTTTTAAAAGAGATCTACCAAACAGCTTTACTAAGTCAAAGATCAGGCAAGCCTTGTGGCCTCTATTCACACAGTGCTCACACTGTTGTGCAGGGAAGAGGGACAGGACAAACTCAGAGTGATGTTTCCCTGATACTATCCTTCCAGGATTATGAGGGATGGGTTCTGAGATACTCTGAGCTGGGCTTTTTATCCATTCTGTCATAATTTTGTAGTTCTTGCTGGTCTTGTATCCAGAATTTTTTCCAGTCAATCATCGTGTTTTCTCAGGTAATCCAATCTACTCTTGAGGTCTGGTATCTGAACAGCTCAGGTGTTGCTGGACAAATACTGTTTCTCATTTCAGGAATTGTAAAAGAAGACCCAAAAGTGCCAGAAGACAAAATTTTACCTCCCCCTTCCCCAAGACCCCAGAATTCTATTTTTGACACAGATGAAGAGAAGTCCAAGGTAAACCTGAGGGGGTTTGTGTCTGTTCCCCCTCTGATTAGAAATGATGAGTAAACTGGCTCATATTTGGGGCCTTTTCTATTTCAGACAGTTTGTTTTCAGAATAATGCTTAGAATTCTTGCTATATAAATATTTTGATGCTTTGTCAGAATATTCTGCTTTAAGAGAAGAACATCAGTTTCTATTAAAGTTTCACAGGAAAGATTTCTCCAGGTTTTACAGGAGTACTGCAGAGTCAGAAAGCTCCTATTCCCAGACAGGGTGAGCAGACAGCTGTGAGAGGCAACAATATAATCTGAATTAAAGTACATGAACTCATATATTTCCAGGATTATAGAAGCTATTCAGACAGTGTGTGTCTCAATATCTGCCCTCACGCAGTGTGTGCCTGTGATATTGTGCTCAGAGATTTCTACTCACTGCTGTCCAATGCTGTCCCCTCAACAGCTCTTAGCAAGGCTTTTAAAGAGCAACCACTCTGAGGACCTGCAAAAAGCCAACCGTCTGATCAAGAGCATGATTAAAGAGGTAGGCAGCTCCTTGGGTCAGAAGCTGGGTTTGCAGCCAGGGAAAGTGGGAGGGGACATGGTAATTCCTTTTTGACAGTGGATCCTCTGTACCAGATCCTCATAATGCTGCCCCAGGGGAGGGATGATTTTCCACATTTGTTATTCTGAATTTAGAGTGCAGGATTGTTTTGTTTTGTTTCTCTAAAATATGCCATTGCTAGGAAGAGGGAATATTTATACCCAGGAATCTGTGTGGCAGGACACTTACATGTTGGTGGGATCCTGGGAGTAGTACTGCATTAGTGATAGAAAGTTTCCAAAAAGAAACTCATTTCCCAGTTGGGAAAACACCATGTCTATACAGAACTGCCTCTTTTCTGCACACAGTGTGTGTCTCTCTCTTGTGTCTCTTCCCATTTCCCATCTAAAAAAGCACTCAAATTCTCTGCATAAATAGGAGATTAGGTCTTGTTTAATGAAACCCTTGCTGTCATTTTGAGAGTGTCCTTCTGAATGGAAGAAGCCATCAACTCCCAACTCTAATTTTGAAATCTCACTCTTGTCTGTGGTGAAATGAATTCTTACACACAAGCACCCATGACAAGGCAGTGGTGCTGCTCTGATTCTGGAGCTGCTGAAGAGTGAGTCCTTGTGCTTCCTCTGCCTGCAGTTAATATAGTAAAAGGATGCAATTCCCCAACAAATGTGATCCAGAGGGACCCAGCAGACACATGCATTGGTTGTATTAGCCCAGTCATCATCTGCTTTTATTTAATTTTTCCTCAAAGGAACATGAAAAGTCAGCTAAGGTGACCAGAAGAGTGAATGCCATCAATGAGGTTTCTGAAAGTGTCAAATGTATGGGTGAATTTCTGGAAAACTACAAGAGACAAGAGTTATCCAAATCTGACCATGAGACCCTACAGGTAAAAGCTCCTTTTCCTGGATAAGAGGTTCTTTTGACTTGCTGTGGCTGGGAGGGCTCAGGGCAAGAGGAGTCAAAGGGCAGCACTCAGCTTCTGCAAGAGAAAGAGCATTACCATGACAGAAATAGTTTTTAGCTTATTTTATGAATAACAATCCCTCCTGTCAGTGTAATGGAAGTGGGAATGGAACCATCTCCTGCTGTGCCTGTTGGAGTTTCTGTGCTGTTTAGTTCTTCTTCTTGTGGTATCTTATGAGGAAATGGTTCTTCCTCCAGTACTGGAGTAAAAGATGGGAATCCCCTTGAGCCTGGGCATGGTTAGGTGACTATGATGACATCTGACCAGAGAAGCTTAAAGGTGTGGGTTCTTCAGCTTGAACTACAGTTTCTCTTTTTCTCCTTTTTGTGCTCAGAGTTCCCTGTTCTGCTGCTGCTCTTCAGTATCAGTGAATTAAGGAAACATTTGATAGTGCTGCCAGAATAGCTGAAACAAAATACCTGAAACTCCACTAGGATGCCTACCAGTATCTCAAACTAAAAAACCTCTAGACAACTGAATTTTTGTAGGGGAGAACTTCTCTTGTGGCTATGTGTGAAGGCAGAGTTTAGAGTTAGCTGATTTTGGGAGGGCTGCTGCTGTAGATGGAAGAGACTCTACTCTCAGACTGAGAAAAACATCTGCCTCTGTGCCTCTTCACTTCCTAAAACACCAGGAAGAGAGCCATAAGCAGCTCTGTATTTTCTAAGAGCAGTGGCAAATGGATGGTCATAATATTTCCCTGTGAGTACTGTGATTGATCTTCCTGGATACTTTTAAATTAGATGTGATTGCTGAGGAGATAGCAGCAAACTCTCTTGTTCCAGTGCCTGTACTTCTAGACCACTGTGAATTTTTAAGAGAACAGCATTTAGATCTTTTGTCTGGACCTAAGGAGACCATATATCTTCTAGAGAGAGTATTACTTACAGGTGGTCCCAGGGACAGAGAACTGTGCAAATGCCTGTGATCTCCTGACTGGTCATGTGAAATGTTTTCTTCCATAGAGTCTTTTTCAGCGCTGTGAGAAGCTCAGGCCACTGCTCTTTCGCCTTGCCAGTGAGACAGTTGATGATGATGAGGCTCTAGGTAAGAGCCAAGATTGTCCTCGGATTTTTATGTGATTGAATTTGTTTGCCTTTTCTTTGATAAATGGGGTGTGCCTTTCCTCTCAGAGAGGGAGTACTCAAGGATGTGTGACCCTGCTGGCAGAGTCTTCCACTTTCACATTTAAACTATGCACATAGAAGTTATCAGTGTCCTTCCACTCCTCTCTGAGGAAGTTTTCACCTGGAAACTTAAATTTTATAGTGAATCCAGTTGCTTCCAGCCAGGGTGGTTTTCAGAATTTTGGGGGTTCTGCTGTTCACAAAACTGAAGGTTTTTGAGGTCTTTTCTCTACCAACCTGTCTGTAAACACAGAAGGCAAAAAATCTTCTAAATTTTTCTAAATATAATGACCTTGAGCAGGATCATATGAGCAGAATCTTTGAATTTCACAATTGCAAAATTCAGCCCTTCCCAAAGGATTGGATTTCAGTCTTGTCGTTATGCCTTGGGAACCTGACTGAAGTGATGCCTGACTGAATAGACATCTTAAACAGCAACCATAGAAGCTCAGCTGTGCCTCCAACATTTCATTCATACCCCTGAAAGCCAGGATTCTTCAGTCGGGGAGTGCTGGATTATAGACTCAAGTACACTCATAAAACTTGCAGAGAACAACATAGTGCCTAAGTGATGGCAACAACTCTAAGTAAGTAAGAGACAGAATCAGATTTCAAAGCAATCTTGATAAATGATAGAGAAGCCTGAAATCAACAGATGCATGAGCAAAATGCTTCACTTCCAGAAAGGGGAATGAAAAAGTAGGCAGGATCCTGAGGCCTCACTAGACTTTGCTCCAGGCAAGTCCTTAGGTGCACTTTACCTTTCTTATGAACAGTTTGGAAGCTGCCATGGAATTCACTCATTTTAGAACATCAGTATTTTGTTTCTTCTCTTGTTTTGCAGCTGAAATACTGCAGGCCAATGATAAGCTCACCCAGGCAATGGGACAGTACAGGCAGATAGTAGCCAGCCATGGAAATGGTGGTGGAGGAGGTTCAGCCACCAGCTCTGCTGATGCACCAGGTAAAGTGCATCCTGTGTTTTCTGTGACAGCTCTGCTCATGCATGTCATGTGTGAGTGGAGTTTGGAAGTGCTTCTTTGAGAATAAGTATGGAAAAAATCCTGTAATTTGGGAAAAAACTACTATGTGATCATAGTTTTCTTTTACATATGATTGCTAGAAAATATTCCTCAAGTTCTTCATCTGTGAGTCCTTTTGAGAATGCCTCTTCCCATAGATGCACTGTCCTTTTTAGAAAGTTTCTCCTCAACTCTTTCTGCTGCTCCCAAAGCGTGCCGACCAGCCCCAAGACGCATGAAGAGCTATACACTGATTGACTTCTCTGAACTGGAGGCCATGTCCCAGTCCCCCACAGAGCAATGTGCAGGCACAACCACCACCTCCCGCCACAGCAGCACAACCTCTACCTTCCTGCTTGATGAGGACTTCAGGTCATTAGGTCTGTATGCACAGCACAGTACAATCAGTACAATCCTCATACATTCATGATGTTTAATAAAAATAGGAGAACTTTGACTTTAATGTCAGCCCTAAGAGAAAGTAGACCCTGTCAGCCAGGAATAATGTAGTTTCTTTAGTGGTCTTACTGTAGTCAAAGGAAGAACCTGAGGAAAACCCTTGTTTTCTGTAATTAACCAATGGCATTTTGGCATCTTCCTTAGATCTCAGCAACTCTCCTGTTTTAGAGAAACAACCACCTGATTTTGGCTTTGCAGAGGTGAGTGATCTTTAGGTACGTTAGTCCCTAAGGTATGAAGGACAAAAATCAGATAGGATTTTTGATCTCTTATGCTCTCTCTGGCAACTTTTTCAATATCACCCTGTTCTGAAGGGAAACCAGAATCATCCTGCTTTGCAATGAATTTCTCAGTTGCAGTTTGCCACCAGATTACTCATATTTATTTCCACTTTGTGTTATTAAAAAGTGAGATTCTTTTCAGTGGAATGGGTCTGATTTTTGCTGATGCTATATATATAGCATGAACCAGAAATGCCTTGTTTTTCAGACTGCTGAACACAATGGATATGGTGAAACTGTAAGTGCTGCTCAAACGCTGGGGCTTCAGGAGAGCTGGGAAGACAGCTCTTCAGAGAAGAATGAATTTCAGGACCTGGTCAATCCACTCTCTCCACCATCCAGGACCAAGACATTATCCCTGTAAGCAAAATCTGTGTAACACAGTCTGTGTAATATAGTGAGATTTAGGAAAGCCTTTCAGCTACAGTGGCTAGTGATGGCAAACTATCCATCGGTGTACTGACCCTTAAACAGCAGTTATGCACCTATTAACTACTCACTAGGACCTTCCAAGGTCAGAAATTAGGGGAGACACATGTCATGATTTGGTAACAAAGTGTTCTGGAGATGAAGGAACAAAAAACTTAAAGTCAGGTCTTTTTACAATAACCTGTGTCTGGAAAAACACTTTCCCCAGCTTTTTTTCAGGCTGTGACCAAGTAGTTTCCAGGTATTCAGTGGAAGGCTAACAGTTTGTGAACCAAATTAACCATCTGTGGAGCAGGTGACTGTTATGATATGTTTATCCAGTCTGCTATTATAAAGGCCAAGAAACTTTACTGGAGATTCCCAGCTTCTTACAACATCTTTGAGCTAAAACTTATAATCTCACTAACTGGAGCTCCCAAAAGTCTGTGCAGAGGGAGAGTAGATTTCCAAAGCCCTGAAACAGTTTTGTGTTAATGAGAGAAATCAAAGTCTGCCTTAATGCTGAAAGAGCAAATTCTTTCATATAAAATAGAGACAATTTGCAAATTTCTCAACAACTTGGTGGAAGCTTGTACTTCCTTTATACCTAAAAGCTATGAGGGACTGGGAACACAAAATGGACACAGTAGAAGATTGATTATATACCATTTAGTCTCCCCAGTTACTAAAAGCTTTCTACATGCTTTTCTTTCCAGGGATTTATCACCAATGAAATTGCCCTTTCCAGATCCTCCAAATAGCTCATTGGCAGATACTTCATTCTCCAGCCTAGGCTATGAGCTGAAGCCTTCTGCCTCTTTGCATCCAGCTTCTCATGATGCTTCTCTAGAAAACATTTTTGTCCCTTTAATTTCAATTACACCGAGTAAGTGCAATGATTTCTGTGCCCTAGCTCTGCTTACTAGAGGCTTACTAGAAGCTCTTCTCTGATTTTTGCAGAGGTTCAAGCCAAAGTAGCTTCATGCTGTGTAGGTTGGCTGGAGAAAATTGTCTGTTCTATGAATTACTTAAATCTATCAGAGAATTTGAGCAAATGTGAGGGATCATACTGTGTTTTTAGCACCCCTTATCGAGCTTCAGGCAATTCTTTTGCAGGGGCTTAAATGACATTATTGGGTCAGAGTTGTCCTGCTTGCTAAAGCAGAGCTGTTTTTCTGCCTCTGCTTTTCAATTTGGCTCTACATGTCCCAGCCCTGCCACTGCTTAATGGAGTTATCCTGCATAAGTGGGACCCCAGTGTCTAAGAGCAGGGCATGTCCTGTTAAGAGGATGTGCAGAGCCTCAGCCTTTATTAATTTTGGAGGAGGACGGTTGTAAAAAAATTCTGACCTGATTATGTTTTGACTTCATTCTCACAAATGAAGGATCTACCAGAAGATCTACCAGGTTTTTGGAAGGGCTGTTCAATGATAAGCAGGTGTGAATTTACTAAGGGCTAAGATAAGAGCTAAGACTTGTACATATCTGTATCTGTATCGAATTAATACCTGACGTCTCGTGCTGACTCTTAAAATCTGAGCTGCTGGTCTCCCCATCTCTAGACATCCAAATTCCTTTATTCACTTTGGAGGCAAGATGTAAATCAGAAGCAGGTGTTGTATTGCTGCTTGTCTGTGGGTTTGCAGGAGGAAGTAAAAATTTGTATGAGAGTTTCCTTTTAGCTGTTCCTTATCTCATCTTTGCTGTTCTGCCCTAAGAAGGGAGAGGAATCAGTGCTTTGCTTCTGATTCTCCTTTTGTCTTTGGCAGGCAGTATCTGTCCACTTACTGTGTATGATAAGAATGGTTTCAAGGCTATGCTCCACTTCTCCAGAGACCCTGCTCCTGGCCAACCAGATGTGCTGGTGATGGTTCTTTCCATGCTGAGCACATCAGCTCAACCAATTAAAGACATAGCATTCCAGGCTGCAGTCCCAAAGGTGAGAAACCCACAAGTAGCAGAGGGTGAAACTGCTGAGGAGAGGATTTGCCTTGTTCATTGGAAATTGTATCACTCCTTTTCTCTGAATGGTGAACTTGCTGGATTGTGATGCTTGTAGCCCCAGTACCTGATTTACAGAGTGTTTTTCTGGCCTTGAGACAAGAAGAAAGGGCTCCAGGCATACTGCTTTGGCCTCTTGGATACAGCACTTGTCCTGCCTGCATATCTGCAGCACGGAATTATTATTTAGGATGAAATGCCTTTAGATGCAGGCTGTGGAAAGGCATCCTTTTAAGGAAATGACAAAATCTGCCAGATGTATCTTTAACCAGCTCTGTGGTTTGGTGATACTCCCCGCCCGTTTTCAGCATGGATCAAAAAGTGTTCTTTTTTCTCTTTCAGACCATGAAAATAAAGTTACAGCCAGCATCTGGTTCTCAGCTGCCTGCCTTCAGCCCTTTTCTCCCCCCTGCAGTGGTATCACAGGTCCTGCTCCTTGCCAACCCACACAAGGTATGTGGGGTGATGGAGTCTGTTGGTGGAGTGCTCTGAATGTCACTGCAGTAGATCAGATATTTTTATGTAAGGTGGGGAGATGCAGGAGAGAGACAGAGCGGTCTGGCCTGTGCTGGGAAGGCATTTTTCCCACTGTAACAGCTTTTTTAGAGCTATAATCTGAAGGATCAAATGGAGAATTGCTGCAGGGACATGCACAATCTGCCTGCTTACATGTCTTCTGATAGACACTGCACAGATGTTTGCAACTGATGAAACATGAGGCACCACAAAGCACAAACGATGGCAGTTCTGTTGCACTGATGGATAATCACTAGATAAATAAAGGGTATAAGGAATCCTCTGTGACTGAGAAGGATTGTTCAGCCTGGAGAAGGATCAGGGGGGACCTCATAGTAGCTTCATCAATACCTGAAGGGGGCCTACAGAAAGGCTGGGGTAGGATTTTTTATTAGGGTACAGGATGGCAGGACTAGGAGTAACAGATGCAAATTGGAAAAGGGGAGATTTAGGCTGGATAAGAAAGAAATTCTTTACTGTGAGGGTGGTGAGACACTGGAACAGGTTGCCCAGAGAGGTTGTGGATGCCCCCTCTCTGGAGGTGTTTAAGGCCAGGCTGGATGAGGCATTGAGCAACCTGATATAGTGGGAGGTGTCCCTACCATGATCTTGAAGGTCCCTTCCAACCCAAACCATTCTGTAATTCTCTGCATGCTTCTGGGTGGCTTGTGCGGGTCTCCCAGTGGTTCCCAGCCATTCCTTACGTATCTTATGAGGATCCAAGTCTTGTTCTGTGCAAAGCTTCACATGGTTGAAGTGTTACTTTCTCCTCTCAGGGCATGATTCACTGCAGCAAGGCTGTAAGGGGAATCTGCAGCCATGACATACTCCTCTCTGTTTCTCTCTCACAGGATCCCATCCGACTGAGGTACAAGCTATCATTCACACAAGGTGTGCAGCGCTTCAGTGAGGTGGGAGAAGTGACTGGCTTTCCAGAAGCAGAGCTCTGGGGCAGGAGCTGAAGTTCAAGAGCGTTGGACACCGCCATATTGGCTTAGTGAAGGGGGACTGTGTGCCAACTCCTTTCCTTGGGGTCCACCATCTCCTTCTTCCTTTTGGCTTCTGTGCAGGTGTCTGGCAGGAGAAGTGTCATCTGGCTGCTTCTGCCATGGCCTTTTTCTGTAGCTCATCCTGCTTTGTAACAGAGCCTTGCACTCTGGGAGCCTTAATGCTTCTTCCATACACGTCCTTCCTGCTGCTTTCTGGGCCAATTTTCCCTCTTCCCTGTTACTTTTAATTATTGAATTAAAAAAAAAGAAAAAAAGAAGAAGCCAACAATCAGTCTATGTGGCAGAACACTTGCAGCCAGGATCTGGTCTGGGGAACTCCCAGCTTGTCCTCACTGGACTCTGCTGGATGTGTTTTGTGGGAAAAGGGACAAAATGGAGTGAAGCAAGGAAATAATGGGTGTCCTTGAGGAGCAAAAGGGACAACATGGAGTGAAGGAACTAAATAATGGGTGTCCTCGAGGACCAAAAGGGACAACATGGAGAAAAGGAACTAAATGATGGGTGTCCTTGAGGACCAAAAGGGACAACATGGAGTGAAGGAACTAAATAATGGGTGTCCTTGAGGAGCAAAAGGGGCAAAATGGAGCAAAAGGGACAAAATGGAGCAAAGGAGGTAAATAACTCATCCTTGGGGACCAATCTGTGAGTAAAAACTAAGTGGCCTCAGTTCCTCTCCATCCCTCAAGTCCTACCAAGGCCCTTCCACCAGTCGTCAGCTCCGAGCGTTATTATGATGCTAATTTGCCCTTTTTTAGGACCAACCCCTTATCGTTTATCCTCAGACTCAACTGAGGGTCACCTCCCTCTGCCTTTAAGCTGCGGTCTGAGGAGGAGAAGAACAAGCCTCGGGGCCTACGTTCCGCGGGGCAGGCCCGGCTTCCCCGTCGCCGCCGGACCGGTCCCGCTCCGCCTACCGGGCGGCGGCGACGGAGAAGCCGGGCCTGCCCCGCGGAACGGTGTCCGCCCTCCATTTCCCGGCTACGGTGGCCGGTAAGGGCCCGTCAGTGCGTTTCCTGGTTCTCCGTGAGGCCGGCCTATGGTGGGGCCTGTCCCCGGTTGGCCGCCGCCGCTATGGATTTCTCCCGTTTCCTATCGGATGATTTTGAGGTGAAGAGCTGGGTGAACGCGGCTTTCCGGGCCGTGCAGCAGGAAGCCCCCGGGAAGGTGGATGCTCACGCCGCTACTCTGGTGATGAAGCTGCAGCTCTTCATCCAGGAGGTGAACAACGCGGTGGAAGGTGAGGTGGGACCCTGTGAGCATGGATCTGATGTGGAGGGGGGGTTTTGTTACTTCATTTAGCCTTTCCTCCTGCTGCGGTGCTGACTTCTGTAATCTCCTGTGTCCTGGCAGATCTCTTTTAAACATCGAGAAACCTAACAGGGTGGGATTAGGTTGCATATTATGAAAATTTTCTTTTCTCAAAGGGTTGTCAAGCATTGGGACAGGCTGTGCACGGTCGTGGCAGAGTTGCCACATTAAACAATGTGATGATTGCCCAGAGGATTTGTGGATGTCCCTTCCCTGGAAGTGTTTAAGGCCAGGCTGGATGAGGCACTGAGCAACCTGATCTAGTGGGAGGTGTCCCTGCCCATGGGTTTGGAACTAAATGATCTTTAAGGTCCCTTCCAACACAAACTATTCTATGATGTGGCCCTGAGGGACATATTTCAGCAGTAGTTTTGGCAGTGCTTGGGTCAATGGTTGGATTTAATGATGTTAAATTCCTTTTCCAATGGTCCCATGATTTTTGAGAAAGTACATTTTTAAACTTTAAAGATTATAGAATCACAGAATGCTTTGAGTTGGAGGGGACCTTCCTGCAAGGGTTCTCAGGTCCTCCTCATTTTATTTCTGCAGAAACAAGCCATCAGGCTCTCCAGAATATGCCCAGAGTCCTCCGGGAAGTGGAAGTCTTGAAACAGGAAGCAACATTCCTGAAGGAGCAGATGATCCTTGTTAAAGAAGATATAAAGAAATTTGAAGAAGACACAGCTCAGTCAATGCAGGTAGGTTCCCATCTGCCTTAGTGCTTACCTGCAACTTGTGAATTCTAAAGTTTTCAGACTTGTTTATATTAAGCAGTTTTGTGAACTCAAGATAGACAAAACCACTTCTTTTAATGTTAATAGTAGAAAAGTGAGTGTGTCACAGACCAGTACTGTGTGGATTTCCTGAAGAACTGATGATCATTTTTCAAAGCTGCTGTTACCTGACTGGGGATGCTAATTTCTGCACTGTTTTCTGCCCCATTAGCTGGGATGCGTATCATTTTTCAGATTAATTGGATACTGAAAGTACAAATCCAGAATTCAGACTGAACTATTGTATGAGCTTGGAAGTTCATTGAGCATCTCTGTCTCTTTCAGCCAACTCCTTCCTGTTTACAATGCTGTAATGTTTTCTCATGGGTTTTTCTAAGGAGGCAACATTCTGGTTTTTTCACTTCAGGTCCTGGTAGAGATTGACCGAGTAAAATCCAGGATGCAGTTGGCTGCTGAATCACTTCAGGAGGCAGACAAATGGAGCACATTAAGTGCAGACATTGAGGAGACTCTTAAAACACAGGTGGGTAGATACCCCGTTATTCTTTTGGTCTTTGTGCCTTCGTCTTTCTGAGGAAACTGTTTAAAAATAGGTTTTTTGAAATGATTTAAAAACGTTTACCTGTTTGTGAATTGTCATTATGGAATAGATATTAATGCTTTCTAAGGCCACGTTCAGTAACCAGCATGTCTTTCCCTGGTGGCAGGATGTGTCTGTGATTTCAGCCAAGCTCACAAGTATGCAGAGCAGCCTGGCTATGCTCGTGGATACACCAGATTACTCTGAGAAGTGTGTGCATCTTGAGGCTCTGAAGAACCGACTGGAGGCCATGGCCAGCCCTCAGATTGTCGCTGCTTTTAACTCCCAGTCTGTAGGTCAGCAGCTCTTGGTGTCATTTACTATCAGTGCAGAGTTTATTGACTTTATTAAAATGTTGTTTATGTGGGGAATTTGTCTTCTGAGGGCTCCTGGTGCTGTTTTGTTAGCTTTTCTGGTGGAGCCAGATGCCATGAAATGTTCTATGCTCTCTGGCACAAGTCTTTGCTTGGGCATAGTGTTCAAAATAATTCACTTTAAGCTCCGTTTCCATTCTCTTTCAAAATCCTCTCCTGGAAATGTGGAGGCATGGTTTTTTTTTCCCACTACAGAGAGTTTCTTTGGTTTGTGTCATGTTTTTTCCTGAAGTCCAGCTACTATAAATGTAATAGAAGTCCATAAACATATCCCCAGAGAGTCTCTACTCTGTGACTTCCACGGATGTAAAGCACTTCAAGTTACTTAGTGTTCCTGTTTACCTGCCTTCTGGGTCCTGTTTGAAAAACAATATCACATTGCTAACTGCTCTAGTCACAGATGTATTTTGTAAATGCAACTATTGACATCCAAGAAGGATTGTCTTGTTCAGTTAGACTAATATCTCACCCCCTCAGCTTTGAGACTGTTAACAGCATGCTACTCTGTTTTGTTTAGATCAGGCAAAGACGTTTGTTAAAGTCTTCACTGAAATTGATCGGATGCCCCAACTTCTTGCTTATTATTATAAATGTCACAAGGTCAGTATTTTGACAGTATTTTAATACAGGGAAATAAAGATTTTAATTCTTTCCTGAAATGGACAGTAGGGGGTGCTGCTACATAATGTACTTCAGCTTTCCTTTTCCAATGAGGATGGAACCTGTTCTTTTTCATGTTTCATTCTCATAGCTTTGGTTACCCCCACTATTTCAAGAATATTTCTCCATTCAGGGTTTTGATTTTTTTCCTGCAGTAGACGTAGGATATGTTTGTTCTGCTTGATTTCTCTGTGCAGTGTAGTTTTCTTGGCTTTTCTTGAACGTGACTATGTCAGAAATAACTTTATTGCTGTGAATTGCAAGCTGCTGACTTCTGTAAACCCTTTTCAGGTAAGATTAAAAGTTGGAATTCCAGACAGTTCTGTAGCCACAACCTGATCCTCAGATTTCTCTCATGACTGTGACTTTTGAGGATTAAGTTCAAGGCTAGGGCTTGCCAAGTATTTCAACTATTATGCAGGAGTATCAGTTACAGTCTCGTTTTATGAGTAAAATACCAATGTTAATTAAATCTTTGTATCAACTGAGGAGCTTCTAGCATCCTGCTGAAAGTCTTTTCCTTCTGTGTTGCTGAATTATAGCAAAATGTTAAGTCGATATTTAGGGAAAGGAGCAAGGGTGGGCATTGTGGCTTAGCAGAAGTGCTTTTAATGGGGAGTTCTTGGTTTGAAATAACAAAAGCTACATCTGTGGACGGTTCTTATTTCCTCTGCAGGTGCAGCTGGTGGCAGCATGGCAGGAGCTTTGCCAAAGTGACTTAAGCTTAAATCACCAATTGACTGAACTGTACGACACACTCCTTGGGACCTGGCACTCACAGCTTCAGTGGGCCACACAGGTGCAGTGCCTGTTTTGGTGGTGGTGTAGTGTGTGTGAGAGGATGAGATTGAGCAGGCTCTCTTAAATCTCAGAATAGTTTATGGGTGCTCACTCTTTGAGTTATGCTCCGGGCCTTATCAGTGTAGGACAGAGTTTGCAACCTGCTTTCTGTTTCTTGCCCAGCTCTTGCAGACAAGATGTGATTTCTGGTGTTGTACTGCTAGCATGGTTGTTGTATTTTTGGCATTAAAGCTGCTCTATCGCTTTAATCTGTATCTTAAGTTAAATCTAATTTGTTGGTGTTGCAAATATGTTCTGTTGCAAGACATTTGAAATGCCTGGATTGCTTTATCACTTGGCCTGGAGGGAGCCCTCAAGGTCATATTGGACTGATTTGTGTCAGTCTATGTATGATATCTGAGGGCTTCTGCTATCACCCCTTGGAGTCTGTGTACTTGTTTTACCTGCCAAGAATAGTGCAGGATCCCCTAAAGTTACTGTCCTTTAGTGAAATGAAGAAATAGGCTCAGATTGTTGAGCCTGTAAGAGTTTTTCATCCATGAAGGGTAAGAGATTCTTATCTTCATGTTGTGAAGCCTGATGCATGTGCTGGACCTGTGCTGCAAAGGAGCTCACTGTTTCCTTGAAATGTATTTTTTCTGCCTAATGATTCAATGTGAATTACAGGTCAGATGTCAGCTCGCATTTTAGCAGATATTCTTTGAATTGGAGGTTGTGAGAGAGAAATGGCACATGAGATAAAACTCGTGTCACTCAATCTCCTGTCTTGGTTCTGCTTTCTGAAGAATTTTTGGATCTTGTTCATGCTATCCAGTATCCATGGTGACCTTGTTGCAAGAGACATGTGGTGATCCCAGTTTTCAAAGCAAATGAGCAAGAATAGCTGACAAAAGCTGTAACACATTTTACACTAGGGGAGTTGATGAAATTCTCAGCTGATTGCAGTCTTTGTTGCCTTTCCTACTGCTTCTGCCTATCTGACCAGTTATTTGGCTTGTGATATAATACTGTTTCTTTGTATTTTACCGTATTTACTTGTGTAAACCAAGTGCTCTGTTTTCAAATGCCTTTTTGAAAAGGTGATTTTTTGCATTTCTATAGTGCCTGTATTATACTGAACTCAGTTTTTGGCCCGTTCCTGTCTTCTAGTTTCTTGGTGGCTGTGATCAAGGGATGGTTACAATGGTAATATAATATGTATTGACCTAGACATCTGTAATTGTGCTGTCCTGCAGGCTTGGTCAGGAGATTCTCACAGTCTTAGCAGACTTCTTTTAGTGTTTTTACTCTTTGTGAGATTATTCCAGTTTGGTTTTGCTCCATTTGATTAGGAACTCATGTCATCTGAGAAATCCATGATCTGTTGATGCACAAAATGTCATCTTCTTCATCTGTATATCGCCATTTCTCACCAATAGGTGATGTTATATTAATTCTCTAATAGAAAGAAGCGCATGCTCATCATGGCTTTCTGTGAAAAAGTCCAGGTCAGGATGTGCTATTTTCTCTCCCAGCTCATTACTCCCTGGCTGTGGCTGCCTGCCTCTCTTCTGGCATTTGCAAAACTGTTGTTCTGCCTCTTCTGCTCCTCTGTTTCAGGACCCCAGTTTTCTGTGGTAAGGGCTGAAAGGGGATTAGAGTGAGCATGATTTACCCTGAGAAGTTGTCCTGCTTGTGTATTGAAAGCTGCTTCTGCCAGAAGGGCAGCAGCTTGTATTTAGAGGACTGAAGATACCAGCCTCTGAATGGACAGGGCTTGCTCAGTTCAGTTTGGAGTGGGTCAGTTTTCAGTGTCTTCGCTGAGATGGTGGCATGGGACCACCAAGCTATGGGGCTCTCTTTGAAAGCTGCCTGCTGCTTATCATCTTCCTCTGAGATAACATGTTTTTTCTAATAGCTTTTGTGTTACTACAGGTTTTCAAGAACCCCCATGAAATTGTGACTGTGCTGTTGATTCAGACATTGGGAGCGTTGGTGCCTTCCATCCCTGTCTGCCTCAGCACGGCCATGGAGAGAACGGGTCAAGAGACTAAGCTGAATAAGCTCCTGGAGCTCTATGATGCCACCATCCACTTTGCAAAAGGGCTGGAATTAGCAATGCTGCCAAACCTGAGTAAGGCTTTGACTCTGAATTTTGTCATTCTCTTGTGTAAAGTTCCACTGTGGGATTTTGTTTAGTTTTACATGGAAGGAGGGATATTGTCTTTTCTACACTATTGACCAGTTACATGGCATTTGCACATGTGTGTATATCTTACACTAAAGATATTGACACAATACAGAATGAGCTTACTGAAGCAGAGCTGTTCCAAGTATGCTTGCTGCCTAGAGTAAATAATATTTAGCACTTTTCCTTTTACAAGCATTAATATTTCTTGTGCTGTGGATGAGGAAATGTCTGTAGAGAACCTATCTGTGAAACACGTTGCGAAAGATCACTAAAGCATAAAAGTCAAGGAGTTTCCTGGAATTAAGTCACACCTCACTAAACAAGAGAAAACCTGCTTGAAAGCTGTATCCCTTGGATTCTTAATTTTTATTTTGCTATTTTTTCTGTTGCTGCTGGCTTATATTTGGATCAAGTGAAAATGGAGGGACAAATACTACTTCTGAGCCATCGACAGTTTTTTCCCTTGATGTTTGATTCAACATTAACTTGTGCTTTCTTTATCTTATGATATTTGTCATCACCTTTTGGTCATGACTTGATGAATAGTTCCCACAAACCACAAACTAGTGTGGTGCTGTGTTTACACAGGTTTATGCCTGACTTGACCTGTTGGCTATTTATAGTCCTTTATGAATCTGGTAGGGCCCCTTCAAAGGCTGGCTATGGGAAAATCCTAAATTAAATTATTCCTAATGCTATGTTTCCGGTGCTTGGTTCCTCATAACATTGTCTTGAGCTATTTAAACCCAGAGTCTTACTTGCTCATATAAATTATGATTATTGGGCAATTTCAGGGAGTATGACTGTCATTGTGTCTGTTTTTGTTGTCTTTGTAATTGCGTACTCTTGTCAATCATTTTCCATCCTTGGCTTAGGATAATTTGTGTTACGTAATAGAAATGTTTAAAAAGGAGTTGAAAAATGACATCAAAGGAGTTGTAAGACAGCTGCTGAACTGTTATCTGACCATGTTTAAAAAAAATAGTTCTTTATTTCCATCTTTTTTCTGTTGGGTAAGACATTTGGGGAGATAAATTTCTGAAGAATGGGAAGGCCAGGTGACTCAGCAGGACAGGGTCAAACCAGTTCCTATGTGTATTTGAGGGAAGGGTTCAATTATGATTCATAGGATAATTAAGGATGGAAGGGACCTCAGAAGATGATCTAGTCCACCCTCCTACTCCAAGCAAGGTCTGCTCTGGGTTCAGACCATGTTCATGAGGATATTGTCCAGTCCAATCTTGAAAACAACCAAGTCTGGAGATAGCACTGACTTGGGACAACCTTCTTAGGGCATAAAAGCTTTTTCTTAAATCAAATATTCAAAGTAATCCTAGTTTGCTAGGATTGAATTTGGCAAAATCCCATGGTATCAGCAAAATATCCAGTTCTAATTTGAAAATTAATCATTCAGACCTGGTTTTTGTTTGGGTTTCTACCTCCCTGATAAAGACAACAGCACTGAGACACTGAGTTCATGGTTCATGTTCAGTTTTGGTTGATGAACACTGTGAAGGACTAGTGCTAAATTAATTGAGTCAGTGTCAGTTATTTTAGCTGTGAACCAGGCTTTCTGATAAATAAGAATTGCTCCTGCTTTAAGTTGTAGGAGTAAGGTGTTTCACTTCTCAAATGGTTTCAATGCCTTCCTTCTACTGTAGGCTGGAATGTTTAATAGATTTTTGTCAACCAAGCTGTTTTGGAGCAGTGAGTGATAGTTTTTTGAAGCCCTTGTTGAGGTAGAACATCTTGGTTTTATGAAGCAGGTAGAGCTAATGACCTTGTTTTTTGGTTGTTTTTTTTTTTTGAATTCTGTGTAGTTGAGACTTAAAGTTGTTGGGCAACATTCCAAGCCTGTGTAGGCAGCATGTTCTAATTGAGGAACTACTGCATGTTACTTGAAATTAGGTTTTTAGTACCATGTGCATCTATTTGTAGACTAAATATCTGATTCTTTATAGAGGAGCAGAACCTGGTAAAAGTGATGGAACTGGTGGAAGTGGTATATGGTCCCTACAAGCCCTATCAACTTGAGTATGGAGACCTGGAAGAAGAAAATCTCCTCATTCAGATCAGTGCAGTGCCCTTGGTAATGTAGCAATCTTTGTTCAGCTACGCAAGGAGAGGCTTGAAGCATCTACTAAATAGAAGGTCTTTGCCATTGTTAGTCTTTCCTCTTTTAGGATTTTCTGTAATGTTTCCTGTTTGGAGTATACTTTGATACTGTTAAGTTGGTTTTGTTTAGTAAGTAAAGTTAATCTCAGCAGCACTATCAGTTTGGAGGTAACTCCCTTCTTCTTCACTCAGTAACCAGGTTTTTGTGGACTGCTTGAGAAGGACTTTACCAAAATATTACTACAACCAAGAATATTACTATCAACCAAGAACATTACTATTAACCAAGAATATTACTATCAACTGCTTCAGGTTTGATAGAATTTATTAAAAGAAACATTTGTGGAAGGAAGGTCATTTTTGTGGAAGATTCTGTTGTTGGCAGAACTGTTTTTTTCCTGGAAGAATTGTTAAACATGGGATTTGTCAACCTACCTTTTATTAACAGTCAGTGTGCAGGAGGATAGAAGGAAGCAGCTTTGCTCTTCCTCAACTGTGTCTTAAGATTGGAGGATATTGAGAGAACATGTGTTACACAAGGTGTATCTAATGCCTGGATGCTCAGTAAAGGAAGAGTTAGGCTCAAATTCGTTGTTGTTGTTATTTAGGAGCATTGGGAAGTAATTGATTGTGTCCAGGAACTGAACCATTCAGTCAACAAACTCTTCATTCTGGCTTCTGGAGCCATCGACAACTGCATTAAACTCACTGATGGACTGGGAGTGTGTGGGCTCCTTAAGGCCCTGAAAGCTCTTTTCACCAAGTAAGGTGCTTTTAATTTTACCACCGCCTTTACCCTAAGGGAATAGCAAGTATTCAGTTTGGGGACAAGGTGTTCATAGTTTATAAAAAAGTCTGAGAGCGGGAAGTATCTATAACTTTAACATGAATCATCAGGTACCCCTCCTACCACTTGGTTTAGGCAGTGATTATTTCATAGGGGAAAAAATGGAAGCTTTTCATGGCTAAACAGCAGGCTTTTTCCTCAGCTGTTTTCTATTCTGATTGGGTTGAATTTTCATTTTTCTGAGATGCTTTTTGAGTGGAAAGTATTTCCTAAAACACAATAAGGCAAAGACAGATTGATGGAAGTAGAACTCAAGAGGGAAATACATACTTACTGGGACAAGTGACCTCACATTCAGAGTCTTCCTGAAAGTGCAAGAGATGCCCCAGTGAGTGAGTTCATTCTAAGTTCTTGTCTTAAAGTGTCACTGGCATCCCACTTGGGACAGTATTCTGATACTGATTACTCCATATTCTTTCCTGATACCGAAGGAGCTGCTCACTGTTAATCATGCTGTTACTTGCTGCCCTGTGGGGAAGGGGGAAGAGGAAGGCACACTTCTCTGATCTCACCTTCTTTATAGGCAATTACATAGCAGAGTGCATGCCTCTAGCTTATAGGCATTATTTAAAAAAAAAAATAGGGTGTGTGGAAAACAAAATGTTCTCTTTTTTATCCATGTTCTCATCTGGTGAGTAGCTGAGAAAACAAATTCATTAGATTGTTGTCACTGTGTTCCTGGAGCAAGAGCCAAGTGATGTAGTAGCAGTAGCCTTATAAACTTTTTCTGGCGTTCCTTAGAAGATGTGATAAAAAGTGGTGATAACAAAAATGTCTTGCTCCTACTGAGTGGAGAGTTCCTACTCATGCATATGCAGCAAATTGAAATAGCCACACAATATCTGTCACTCCTGAGTTTCTAGTGTAGGCTTGAATGGGCTGTGGCTGGTCAGTTCTTCACATTCATGTGTTTGGACCGGAACAACAGTATCTTTTCTGAACTCTTTGTGGTATTTTTGCTTATTTGTCCCTTGTAGAGGACTGAATGAGCAAATCACAGGGCATGCAGTATTGCTTCTCTCCACCTTGTTCTCTTGCACTGGTTCTTATATCTTCTCCATTTCTCACTACAGATATACATCTGACTTCACAAATACATTGCAGTCTATACGAAAGAAATGCAAATTGGATGATGTGCTCTCAGATCCCCTTTTCCAGGAGGACTGGACTGCATTCCAAAACTCTGTCCGGTAAAGGGGTTTTTCTTTTGGCCTGGCTCAGATCTGATTTTTATATCAAAGTTGGAAGGGAATTACTTGGGGTCAGTTTACTCAAGTTTTTAGCACAGAATGCAGGGCTGTGCCCACTTAATGGTGCTGGGACCATTAGTGCTAGTGGCTGAGTTTCAGGTTGCTGCTGACACAGTAAGTGCTGTGAGATTCCCCACCCTGTCTGGAGCAAGACTGCTTGTCCTGTCATTTGAAATGTCAGCAGCATCACTTAGATTTTTTTCCTAGTCATACTGAGCTGGCCTTAGCAATAATGACAAGAAGTGGTATGTAGATGAGAGTGTTGGGCAAAAAAATTCAGCATGTTATCAAATGGATGCAGAGTTAAGAGCCAGTTTAACTCCTGACTGATGTCCTCTGTGGACTGTGGTTTGGATATTGCTCTTTATAATTACTTGACAAGTGTCTGAGATGAATTGTCTGGGGAGGGGGTGTCTGGCACTATCTGCTTCAAATCTCAATACCTGTGTTTTTGTCTTGTTCTTTCTCAGGATAATTACTACTTGTGGTGAGCTCCTTCGTCAGTGTGGAGACTTTGAGCAGCAACTAGCCAACAGGTAAGCACTGCTGAACTTAATTCATGAGCTGTCAGCAAAGGTACCAAGTTGAAAGAAAACAAACCTGAAAGTACTTTCATTGTGTAGATGATGGAGGGAAAGCAGAATCATAGAATCATAGAATGGTTTGGGTTGGAAGGGACCTTAAAGATCATCAAGTTCCAACACCCCTGCCATAGGCAGGGACACCTCCCACTAGATCAGGCTGCTCAGTGCCTTGTCCAGCCTGGTCTTGAACACCTCCAGAGAGGGGGCATCCACAGCCTCTCTGGGCAACCTGTTCCAGTGCTTCACCACCCTCACTGTAAAGAATTTCTTTCTTATGTTNTCCTTCCCCTGCCTTTCTGTAGGACCCCCTCTGGTACTGATAAGTTACAGAGCCACTGTGATTTCCTCCTCTTCTTTTGAAATATCAGAAATGGGTCACAAACTGTTCCACTCAGTCCTATGGCCTGAGACAATCACAACAATCCTTTTTCTTGGATACCTGACTGGGCATTGAATGGACTGCCAATTTGGGGAATTTTCCACCAGATCAAATTGGCAAGATTCTCACCCCCTTGTGACACGGGGCATGAATCATTTGCTGAAATTAATCTAGGTGTGCCTTAACTAATCAATTCCTTGTAACTTGAGGAGTGCCAAGCAAAGGCAGCACGTAGATCTTTTGTTGCTTGTAAGCAGTGCACTGTGCAGCCTATTGTATGATGAAATGCTTCAGGCTGACCAGAGCCTTTGCTTTGTAGAAGACACAGTGGCCTGCAGCACGCAGGAGCCTGGGTTTGTTTTGTATTTACTAGATGTTCTGAAAGCACAATCCTCTCTTTTGTCTTGCTATTTTTGTAGTTTTTGAGTTGTGCAGTAGACGTGAGAGTAGGCAGTAATGAATGTTTGATGCCAATGATTTCCCACTCCCTTGATAAAGGTAGTTTTGGTCCTTGGACCAACATGAGAGCAGTGGTTCTGATTTTGGAGGATTTTGCTGATGACTTTTGTGTACTTATTTTCAGGATTTTATCAACTGCTGGGAAGTATCTCTCGGACTCCTACAGCCCTTGTAGTTTTTCTGGCTTTCAAGATAGCAGTGCTGCAGACAAGAAGAGCTCTGTAAAGAATCCCTGGCAAGAATACAATTATCTTTTGAGGGAGAATCCATCCGAGTATGCCAGCCTTATGGAAACACTTTACACTCTAAAGGTAGCTTTGGTGCCTGGGAGAGCCTCTATCACAAGATGCTGTTGAGCCCATGTTTGGTATATGACACCTGGATTCCCTCCACAGCCTGATTGTGCTTCATCCTGAACTGCAGCTTTTTGATGGGCTCTGTTCCAAGTCTTCCACAGAGACACTGATTGATCTGCTGAGAGATGAAATGTCCAAACCCAGGAAGTCTGGGCTCATTCCATCTCTCCCTAGATCCTGGCTGTGTTTTGTGAACATTCTCTTATCAGCTCAGGTGAGGGAGATACTGTTGCAGAAAGCATTGGGAAGATTTTGTTGGAGCCATCTCAAATTCTGGAGCCCACATACTGGCTTGTAAAGACATTTCTGGCACTTAAACTTTTTTGCCATATCCATTCTGAAATATAATTCTGCAAGATCATTCATGCATGCATCTGTGAACAGAGTAGAATGACTCTAGTTATCTTCTCATGGATCTAAGTTATGTCTGCCATTGTTGGTCACATGAAGTAGTGAAGTCAAAGTTATGAGTTCTGTCTCATTTCCTCAGGATAATTTTATTTCTCTTGCACTTCATTTACATGCAACATGTGCAGCTCTGCTTTCTCTGTTAAATGTTTGACTTAACACCTTTGCTAAATAGTCAAGTTCTATAAGTACCCGTCATGTAAAACTTCTGCTTAATTCCATGCAGGGAATCAATTGAGTCATTTGAGTAAAAGGCATTTGATCTCTTTTCTACTAGTTTCTCAGTATCTAGCCTGTACTAGTGCCTGGCGTGGTGAGAATGTGATGCTGATTCTTTGTTCCGTATTTTGGGGAGCAGTGCATGGTTTCTGTCTTGAATAACTGATTGGAATAGGGCATCCCAGAGAACACAAGCTGTGCTGCTGCAGAGGATAGCTCTTTTGTATTAAGATGAAGGGGGCCTGCAGAAAGGCTGAGGCAGGACTTTTTTATAGGGTACAGGATGGCAGGACTAGGAATAATGGATGCAAATTGGAAGGGGATAGATTTATGCTGGATTTAAGAAAGAAATTCTTTACTGTGAAGGTGGTGAGACACTAGAAGAGGTTGCCCAGAGATGTGGATGCCCCCTCCCTGGAGGTGTTTAAGGCCAGGCTGGATGAGGCACTGAGCAACCTGGTCTAGTGAGAGGTGACCCTGCACGTGGCAGGAGGGTTGGAACTAGATGATCTTTAAGATCCCTTCCAACCCAAACCATTCTATGATTCTATGACCAAATGAAGACCTCCTTGGGCTGTTAATGTAGCTTCTCTATGGCCTGTTTAATGACTTCTGTATTTAAATGCTTTTCTGTGTCTGTTAGGAAAAAGGTACGAGTAACCACAACCTGTTGTCTTCATCTCGATCTGCCCTGAGCCGCCTCAACCAGCTGGCACACCACTTGGCTTTTGATTCTGTTTTTCTTCGCATCAAACAGCAACTCTTACTTGTTCCAAAGATGGAGGTGAGTAATGGGAACATCAACCTGATCTGAACTGGCCAGGCTTATCCCTGGGATCCCTTAGGGTGGAGTAAAAGTTTACTTAACCGTTCTGCTTTTCAGAATGTTTTGCTTTGGTGTTGCATTTCTCCCATAAACTACTCCCAGTGAAAAAGTTTACCTTCCTTCACCCCCAGCACTCATAACAGACAGCTATGTTTACAGGCTCTGATGTTTGTTTGAGGTGTTGCTTTTCTAACCTGTGTGAACATGTATTTCCCACAGGGAGCTGTGTGGAAAGGGTGTGAATGTTTTGGGCTTGAGGGAGGATGAGGGTAGCAGCTTTCTCACCATCTGTCTTCTGCTTTCTAGAAGTCCTTGGGTAGTCACAGTTGATGCCACTGAGTGGCCCTTTCCTAGAATACCTGTAGACTTCACACTCCAGAAAATCATAAATTCATTCTGTGCTTTTTGTCTTACAGGGCTGGAGCTCTGGTGGCATTGGGGAGACCCTGGCAGATGACCTGCCAAACTTCAGCCTGACTCCTCTGGAATATATCAGCAATGTAAGAGCATGGGAGGGTCACTACTGGAAGCTCAGAGCTTACTCTTAGGTAGCCTTGAAATAGTCCAGCTACATTGTGCATTAAAATTGAAAACTAAAAAACTAGGGTAGAGTTTGGAAACAAATTGATGTGGTGGGTAGAAGAAAAAGCAGGTGATGTGAGCTCAGGAAAGAAGCTCTTAATGCTCCATTAGTAAGCATGCTCTATAACAGGAGGGAGAGTACTCTGAGCTCTGCCTGCACCTGGGAAGAATTCTCTGAAGCAGCAGGTAGGCATTATTTAAACAGTGCAGTATTTATTGTATGCCTGAAGTTGTGTAACTCATGGTTTTTAATTTGTGAGCAGAATCCCTGCTGGAAAGTAACATATTGCTGTAATTTGTGATGATATTGACACTTGAATACGTGTTTCCTCTTGCATGGTTTTCTTTGGTTCAATCTCTTAGATTCTTCTCTAGAAGAGAAATAGCTGGGAACACTGCAAAGGTGGGAGATTTAGTTGGAGTAACAGCTCTCTGGACAGGTTTTTCTTAATATGGTTGTTTGATTCTCTGACCTTGTGAAAAGTTATTTCTTCTGCAAAAGAAGAACAATGAGCAAGAGACAACTTGCTTCTAATAAATGTAGGTTAGTGAATTACTGTCAAACTCAGCTTTTTGCTTTCAGGTGTGGATTACTGCTGTTGACTTTTTTTCTCTGGTGAGGTACTTGCTTCACATTTGTTCAGTGACTCAGCTCTTCGTGCTTTTATTCTAGATTGGGCAATATATTATGTCGCTTCCTCTTCACCTCGAGCCGTTTGTCACTCAAGAGGATTCTGCTTTGGAACTGGCATTACATGCTGGAAAACTGCCTTACCCCCCAGAACAAGGTAGGAGTGTGGGGGAAAACCTTCATGTTGTAATATTCTGTGGCTGTGATGTGTTATCATGACAAAGGTGTTGGAGATCCACTTCTTATTCTCCAGTCATGCTGTTCCTCCCAGGATTCTCTCAGATTCTGAAGGGATCAACCATGTTTCTAGTTTCTATAGATAGATTCTAGCTCAGGAAGGGCACAGTTCCAAAACACTGCTTCATTTAAATTCTTTATTCATCATATATTAACTCCAACTGAAAAATCATTACAGCTCTACTGCTACTGCCAGTCACCACAGTCTTTAGTGATTGGATACCAGCCACAGCGATTAAACTTGAGGAAGTGCAGTGGCTGCTGCTGAGACAGCTGTGGCCCAGGTGCATCTTCACAACTTTCTCCTCAGAATGCACTGACTTCTTTCTACGTGTTGTTCCTTAATTTATTCCAGCAAACTGAGTTTTGGCTCATGTTCATTCCTCAGATTGCTGTCCTTACCTGTTGTGTCATTAATCCTGCTGCAGTTAACAGCAGTACCTACATAATGCTTCCCAGCAGGCTGGCAGCATGCCATGGTTTGCCATGGTTAATCTCTTCTTGGTGTTTATTTCCACTGACAATCAGGAAAGCATAGAGCTTGGTATTTATAGTCTTCCTGAAGCCTTCTGTGAATACATTCTTCTGAGAATAACCTTATTTTGTCATCTTCAAGTATTTACATATTTATTATTTTTTTTAATTTTCAAAACAGAATGCCTTTAGGGCTTGAAAAAAATCTACCTGTGGATCCTTATCATTTCATTTACAAACTGCTCCTGAGAGGTGACCCTATAAAACATGCCAGGCAGTGCCCCTAAGTCCAGCCTGTCAGCACATAGAAAATGAGTTAGTGTGGAGTAGTAGTAGAGGAAAGTAAAGCTTTTTGGGTCTGGAATTGACTTTCGATTTTACATATTATCAGAGAGGATACATAACTGCTGTGATTACTCCAAAACCTGCTGTGATCAATGCTGAATTCTTACAAATACCTTAATGCCTCTGGAGAAACAGTTAGCTATTGATGATTGAAGGAAGGGGGTAGATTCAGGCTAGATATAAGAAAGAAATTCTTTACAGTGAGGGTGGTGAGACACTGGAACAGGTTGCTCAGAGAGGTTGTGGATGCCCCCTCTCTGGAGGTGTTTAAGGCCAGGCTGGACAAGGCCCTGAGCAACCTGATCTAGTGGGAGGTGTCCCTGCCTATGGCAGGGGGGTTGGAACTCCATGATCTTTAAGGTCCCTTCCAACCCGAACTATTCTATGATTCTATGATTTTGTTACATGACAAATGTGGCTGAAGGAGTCTGCTGACAGCTAATGAGAGTTTTCTGTCCAGGAGATGAATTACCTGAGCTGGACAACATGGCTGACTACTGGTTGGGCTCCATTGCCAGAGCTACGATGCAGACTTACTGCGAAGTCATCCTGCAGATACCAGAGCTCAGTGTACATTCCACAAAGCAGCTTTCCACAGACATTGGTAAGCTCAGCACACATGTTGCCCTGGGACAACATGGGCTCCTCTGTCTTTACTTTAGATTTGAGGAAACTGCAGCCTGGGTTTTCTCTGATTGTGAGTGTGTTGATCTGATACCCAGCCTGGTGGGGTGGTTCACAGCTTCTCTTTTGCAGTGTCTCAGAATGTTCTGTGGTGGGTACTCCTGCTTCTTCACTGCACTTCGCTGCTAACTGTGGAAGTCAAAGTCCTTCTGAGCTGAGAGCATTCCTTCACAAGGCAGCCTTAGCAAGAAAGACCTGTAATATAACCTTTCCAAGTGTGTCACTGCCATTTTCTGTGCATTTAAGCTGACAGTGCCAGGATTTGATCTGTCATGAAAAACAAAGAATAACTTCCAGTGGTGCAGTATCTGTTGCCTCTTCAAATCCCTGTTTATCCTTAATCTTACAGATTATCTAATAAACGTGATGGATGCCCTGGGCCTTCAGCCATCAAAAACGCTGCAGAATATTGTAACTCTGCTGAAGGCAAAACCAGAGGAGTACCGACAGGCTGCAAAAAGCCTCCCTCGCAGGATGGCCAGCAGCATTGCTGCAATGAGAGGCCTGGAGTCTTAGCTCTAACATCTCTCTGCTGCTGGGCACTGCTCAAGGGATGAACTGCTTGGGCTGGGTTTTATTTCCCTATGAACTTTGCAAGGACAGAAGAAATGCCTCCAGGGATTAGGGAAATCCATTTCTGAATGACTTTTAATAAACGTCTTTGTCTAGGAAAAGCTTGTTCTATTTTTCTGACTTTAAAAATGAGGAGAGATGTCCTACAGCCCAATTAACCAAAAAAAACACCTACCTGGATGACCTTGAGTAGGCTGAGTGGTGGTGTCTTCTGACTACAAGCATTCTGCTGGTTGCTAGAGAGTTCATGCTTCACAGCAGTGAGATGACTGTCTTTTTTTCAGAAAATTTAATCAATTCTGAATCTAAAATTATGGGGTAAGTGCAACAAAGATTGACTGATTGGAAGCTCTTCTACCTGGAGGCAGTTGTTATTGCTCAAGTCTGTCATTATTCACAAAGTCAAGAGGAAAGTCTTGTCAGTTAGTAGATGAGACACGATCAAGCTCAGCCCTGAGAATAAAACCAGTTTTGTAGGTTGTTCTTTGTGCGATTAATGTATTCCCCTGAAGTTTACAAGAAATGTAATGAAAGTGATGTTTTCTTGTAAAATCTATTAAACTTTGATATATAGATCTTTCTAAAACAACTTGCCCAGCCTCAATAAACTTCCAACACTCCCAGGGCTTTTTAGGAGAAGACTGGGACCTAAAGAGGACCTAAAATGAGAATTGATAAACTCTTCTGTTTGGAGGAGAAAAGCCGTCTTCCCCTTATCACTATCTGCTTGTGCACCACCAGATGCCTTGAGGCTATAATTCTTTTCCCAGTGTCTGTGTCTTTGCTCTTCTTTCCTTAACTTGTTTCTGGTGGCTCTAATCAGTGTTCAGCCCAATCCACAAATCTTTCTGCTTTTCCTGCTTTTTTGGCTGCTTTTTTCCCAAGCAGCTTCTGTCTTTTGGACAGCTGTCACTTCTTGTCCCTGTGTTGCTGCATTTGTTGTCCTCCTTTTGGGACTCATTCAGCTGCTGTGTTCTTCCCTGGGTGACACTGTCCTTCACAGCTAAAGCTGCTGCTTTCCTAGGCAGTCACACGCCTTTTTTTTTTTGTCACACCAGCATCTTTTTTGTGTTGTATAGCAGATACAAGCTTATATTTTACCAATTGTACATTTTTTGAGTGCAACTGGATTCCTTTGCTGCTCTCAGCTGGGCCTGGGTGATGTTTCACTGTCAAAATTGCAGTTTGTGGAGGTGAAGGGGGCAGAGGTGCTTCATGAACAGTTTTGTGAAATTTTTATATTAGGCTTTTTTTTTTTTTTTCCTCCTTTTCTTTCTTTTTCCCCAATCCTCTCCTTCCCTCCCTAATTGTTAAGGTCTGCAGAGGGCTGTCCTTGAGATATTTCAAAAGCACATGATTCTCCTCAAAACACAAGGTTTTCAAATGCTTTCCAATTTTTTGTCTAGGGTCCATCCTACCTGCTGCTTCTACATTCTTCCCTGCTCCTAAAATAATTTCAGAGCTGGGAAGTAGTGTGTGTTTCCTGGTTTTTGTTTGTTTTGTTTTGTTTTTTCTTGATAAGATTTTCAGTTAGATGTTTAGTCTCTTGTTTCAGAGTACGAAAAGTCTGTTGAAAAAATTCCCAAATGAACAGGAAATTTGGTGCAGGATTCAGCTGGGACTCTTCAGGTGTCTTGTTTGGCTGTGATTTGGGAAGCCTTTTCCCTGTAGAGCTCAGTCCCAGCTCTGTGCCTGGCCCTGGCTGGAGCTCAGCTGAGTTTTCCAGCCACTGCTGCAGCAAGAATTTGCCCACATGGGCTTATCTGCATTCGGTCTCCTTTGGGGGAGAGAACCAAGCTGGTAAAGAGCCCAAGTACCTGAGACACTTTCTGCTTTTATTAGTTGTCAGACGCCCTCTATAAACCAGTGGTGACTGGAATGGTAAACTGTGTCCCTGTCCCGCCAAAGAACACACTGTTCCTCTCTCTATCTTACCCTTGGCGTGAGTGAATCTCACTCTTTGTGCCTCTCCCATCTTCCTCCTGCCTTGTGGCTAGAAGAGGAAGATTTTTGATGCTGTTCTTTGCCTCCTGCTGTTGTGTTTCAAAGGGTGAATGGCCCTGGGGCAGGCACAGGGCTAGAGCTGGAAGTGTGAGAAGCTGGCGGGTGCAGATGCCTGAGACCTGCTGCTGCTTTTTCTGTTCCTTACAATGGATGCTGGATCCTACTCCAGTGTGCTTGCAGGCAAAGTGCTGCATTCCAAAGTGCCTCGGAGAGAGAAACAGCTCTGCCTTCCCCCTCTCATCACAGCGAGCTCCTCACGATTTCATCAGCACAAGGAACAGGCTGGGGTGGTTGTTTTGACACAAAAGCATCTGGTCTTGTCTTCTCAGTATCTTTATGTTCCAACTATTGAGCTATTTGGGTTCCCACACAACCAGACCGATTGGTAGTGATGCTGACAGTGGTGGTTGTTGGTGAGAGCGTGGGAATAGATGGCCAGGGTTTTGTTCTCAGCTTTCCCAGTGTTTTAAGCAATTGCTCTATTGTGTTTTTCTCACTGTTGTGAAATCTTTTGGAGGTCTTTGTCAAGATAAGTATTAGCTTGCACACACACACACACTGAGCACTGAGTTTGGAGGGGAGAGTGTCAGGTGCTTGTTTCCCACTGCTGCCACGTGGGATGAAGTGCTGCTGCTTTTCAAGAACTCTCCTTTTTGGTGAAAGAGGCTGCACTGAGGATTTACGGTGCTCAGGGAGGGGAGTAGCCTTTTAGGGAGAAGGGAAGTGAGGCATTGGACAGGAAAGGTCTAGGACAACTTGTAAGAGCTGGATTCCTCTGTCTTTACAAGTGTCCTGACGGCCTTTTGTCTGCCCTCTCACTGCTCCACTTGGTTTTATGTGCTCTCTGAGCTCATGCCCTGCCCAGGGTTCGGTGGTTTCTTCACAGGGCAGCATGTTCATGGGCTGCTGGTTGATTGCTCTTGCAGATGAGCACCAGCTGATGGATAAGGGGCTGGAGGCAGGCTGTGGACTCTAGGATGATGCTCTCTGAATCTAGAACCTTATTCCTTATATATTTTAATTCAGATATTCTGTAGCTGCAGATGACTGAAAATTACCCCTGTTTTTCTGCTCCTCACCCCAGTCAAGACCAGAGATGAGTGTGGCTGCTCACCCACCTGGTGAAGGCTGGTGTTGAAGGAGGAGGTTTGTGTGCTGAGTCCTCAATTCACTGTGCCAGGTAATGAGGAGTCTGGTGCTGAAGGCTGGGAGTGTCATCTCCCTCTTCTCCTACTAGAGTCTACATGTTTTTTGTTTGCTCAGTGTTTAAAAAAATAGTTGTATGTTGTTTCAGGTGTAAAACATCTGGAGGAATCATTCCTGATGCTAAAAAGCTTGTAAAGCTTTTTGATGGAATGAGTAGGAGATTCTGCTCTGCACACCACAGGTACAAAACAAACCCTCCTCATCCTCACCCCTCTTTCTCAACAGCAGACAACCCGAAGGGTTTGAGAAAGTGATTTCAGAATCTATTTTGTTATTTAAGGATCTGAATTTAATTTTAGAAACATGGCTAAGCTTCTTGTTCTTATGATGACCAAGTGAAACTGGAAAATGTCTGTAAAAATTGAGACATCAGAAGTAATAGAAAACCAAACCTTTTGTTTAAGGTTGCCATAAAATTTTAAAAATTCATGAATGAGGTAATAAAATGAAGTCTGCAGATATTCTACATGTTATTCTCTTGTAACTACTGCAGCAATGTTAGAGCAGCTCTATGCTGGTAATTAAGGGTTTAACTTTTTCAGTGAATTTTGAACAGAGAAGTTCCCCTATATGAGGTGGCAGATCATATCCTGTTTCCTTGATCCTGCTCATGATGGTCTTCAGCACTGATGAGGGGAGGAGAGACCCTTGCTATTCTCTGCCCCCTGTGCTTGGGGACCTTCAAGTGTGGACCCCTCTTGCCACTCTGTGCTCGTGCCATGCCGGGCTCCATGCCCAGAACATCGTGTTCCTGATCCCATGATTTAACCACACGATCATGTTTCCTCTTGAAGTACTTCACTGAGGCAGGTGCAGGTGGGTTGTTGATGTGCTCCTGGGAAAGCCGTGGGCCAGGACAAGGAGCCATGGCCCAGGGCAACCTGGGAGCCAGGTGAGGTCCTTGTATCACTCAGCCAACCCCCCTCACCTCAGCTGCCCCCATGTTGGGCCAAACAGAGCACCTCCTTCTCACCAGCCACTGCCTTCAGCCTCTTGCCAGCACTGAGCTGCACCTGCTGCCAACAGGAAACTCGAAGGCAACTTTTAAACTTATTTATTGCCAAGAGTGGTGCTGTTGAACAGCCAGGTGCTTCCACCCCACACCTGAGTCTCTTTGGAGGCTGGAATATTTCTCTTCAACACAGTGAACAGCACTCCCCATCAGCTATGTGAGCATTACCAGACCTTGAGCACCAAACACAAATGGAGCATCCAGGGCTCCAAAAGCAAAGGAACTGTTTTCCTTTTACTCTCTTTTTGCTGTGGTGGTTTAGGGGTGGAAATACTGTGACCTCAGAAGTCAAAAGCAGGTTGGGTACCATCCTCAGAATCTGCCACAGGGTGCTGTGTCTCAGCATCCACTGTCGGGACATAGAATCATAGAATAGTTTGGGTTGGAAAGGATCTAAAGATCATCGAGTTCCAACCCCCCTGCCAGAGGCAGGGACACCTCCCAGTAGACCAGGTTGCTCAATGTCTCATCCAGCCTGGCCTTGAACACCTCCAGAGAGGGGGCATCCACAACCTCTCTGGGCAACCAGTGTTTCACCACCCTCACTGTAAGAATTTCTTTCTTATGTGAAGCCTGAATCTACCCCCTTCCAATTTACATCCATTATGTCTAGTCCTCCCATCAGATACCTTATTAAAAAGTTCTACCCCTGCCTTTCAGGTATTGATAAGTTACTATGAGGTCCCTCCTGAGCCTTCTCTCCTCCAGGCTGAACAACCGCAATTCCTTCAGCCTGTCTTCCTGGGGCATCGTGGCCGCAGTCCTCCCTCAGATCCCAGCCACAGCCCTCTGAGGCTACCACCACCCCAACCCTCCCATTAAGAAGTGCTTCCCACCTAAATGTTAAAGATAAATGGTGAGTAATGACTATACAGAACTACACTCTAAATCCAGAGTCTTACACTGGTTTTATGAGATTTATTATAGGGTTTATTGGACAGAGTTTCTTCACAGGGGACAGTTGGGGAGGGGAGGACTGTCAGGGCTTTTCAGTTCCTTCCTAATTTTGATGGAGACTAGCAGGTTGTTGAGTAAGGGATGAAGCAGATTGTTCAGTAAATGGGATACACAGCTCAGTCAATTTCTGTGTCACTGTCAGGACCAAGGACATCATGAGGCTGGACACGGAGTGAGTCGTAGTTGGGTGGGGGGGTGCCAGGCTCGGGGGGAAGCCCCTCGACCCTGGGGAGGGCACCCACATCCTCATGCTGGAAGCCCAGGTTGGTGTGAGCTTCCACCAGCTCTGACACTGTCGGGGGTGCATCCGGGTAGCGAGCCTGTGCCCGCTTCTGCTTCAGGCCCTTGCACCAGCTGATCACATTGATGATGGTGATCCACAGCGAGTCGATGATGATCTCTCCAAACTCAATGAGGCACAGCACTGAACCCCCCATCCAGAACCCAAATTGGCCTCCCAGGCTCGACAGCAGCCAGACGATCTTCAGGGAGGAGAATGGAGTGAGCCAAGGGCAGTGCAGGCTCATCCTGCATCAGCCCCCACTGACCACCCTGAGCACTGGAGCTGCTGCTGCCCCTGCTCCAGGTCCTCCCCACCTTGCAGGTGCTCCCTGGGGCAGCTTTTCATTGCCCCTGCCCTGCAGCAGTGATGGGGGGTGGGAGATGGCACTCACCGTGGTGGCAGCAGACTCTGAGATGGTGCGGTAGTTGTACTCCTGGAAGTAAATGTTCAGCTTGATGATGCCATTCCTGTAAGGGACAAATGGCAGCTCAGTGCAGAACCAGGCTGTGGGCATCCTGTGCCTCTGCTCTGGAGGCTGCCCATGGGAGGGGGCACAGCCTGGCCAGAGCTGCTCATGGATGTCCACCAAAACCTCTGCTGGGCACTTGGAAGAAGTTAAAAAGTGCCACTGTCTGCAAAGGCATAGAAGTGGTTCTGAAGTTCCTCCTGAAAGAAGCACCTGGAAGCTTCTTTGGAGCTGTTTGCTTTATTTTTCCCCACTGTCCTGGTTGTCCTGGACTGTCCCACCTCCCCAGTACTTTGCAACTCATGTCCACTTGTGCACACAGAGAGGCTGTGGCAGGACTGATGGTGTTACAACAGGGCTTAATCTGTGGAACCATTTCCTGCTTCTCTGGTGGATATTTGCCTCTGTGAAAAATCTCCTCCCTTCCCTTTAATTCAGGGTTTAGTTTCTCAAAGGGTAACTCAGCAGTTACCCTAATTTTGGTGCACTGCTGCAGGTGTTGGCACATTCAGAGAAGTGTGAAGTGCCCTGTGATCCAAGAGCTGGACCCTTGTGGTCTTTAGCTTGAGAGCTTCCAGACTCCTACATGCAGCTGATTAGAGGCACTGTGGTTTTAACCATTTCTTTCAGTTTGTCTGACCCCATTTGTCACTCTGGAGAGTGGAGGATATGCATGAAGTGCATTTCAGGTTTGCTTTATGTATCTCCCAGGCAAATAACAAGCAGCCAAGATCTTCTCCTCCCTTTGCATGAGCACACGTCTGCTTTGGCCCTTTGCCAAGGTTCACCTTAATCTAGTGTTAACAGGCTTGATAGAGAAGATAAAGTGGTTGTTCCTTTCACTTACCTGTCCAGAGTCACATTTGTTGACATATCCCTTTCGTATGACAGAATATGGAAAATCCAGTCCTGGAAAAACAAAATCTATTCACAACTCAGCAGAAGAATTCTCTTTGGACCACCGCTGGTGCAGAAACTTAAGGGAATTGCAGGTCTTGGTGCAGAACCCCAGGGAGTAGACACTGCCATGAAGGTGACCCTCCTCCCATCTCATGCCCTTATGCTTTCTTGCATGCTGAATACAGATAATTTAGCAAAACGGCACTTGCCACATGGAATTAGCTGTGAAAACAGTGATTCACATGCACAAGAGCAGGCAGTTATTAATGAATGATTCAAAGCAAGAGATTTACTTTTACCTCTGAAGCTTCAGAGGGCCAGTCTGCCATGGAGATGGTCATCTTGTACTGTGTGTCACTGGAAGGAGGAAAGGAGAGCGTTGGCAGAGGCTCCCTCTGCTCTGAAGTCACCAGAACTTCAGTTCTCATGCAGGAAAGCATCTCTACGTGGTTGGGAGATGAAGGGCAGCATCCCCCTCACCTTTACAGCCACCAGAGGCAGCGTTTGTACTTACTTGCAGGTCTCCTTACAAGAGTCAATGCAGATCTGCCTGTATTTTATGCTTGATCTCAGTGAGGAGTAGCAGTATGCTGTTTGGTGAAAACAAAACAAAAAAACCCACCAAACCATCTGTTTAGATAAGGACCCCACTTGCTGGATTATGTCAATACTATTTAATAAGTTAATATTTTATTTAATAAAATAAATACTTAGGGAAGAGCCTGCTCCACAAGTTTGCTGCCTTCCCTACTAGCCTTCATTTCCTTGAGAAACTCAGGCAAAGTTGCCAGACAATTTAATAATAAGTTGAAAAAAATTTTTATTTTCTGTAGGCAGTTCCTTACAGGGTCAGCTTTGCTCAGCATGAGGACTTTTGGCACAGCCCTGCAGGCATAGAAAGGTGGCTGTTGCCAACCTCTGTTCTGGAGAACACCATTTTCCTCCCACCATAATCATCCTCATGGGAGCCCATTGCTTGGGCCATTTTCTCTCTGAATTCTTCAGGGACAGAGGCCTGGAGCATAATCCTTTTCCTCTGCCACCTGGCTGGAGGCAGCCATCTGGGAGAGACCCACCCTGCATCCCCAGCCCATGATCAGGACCAAGATTTCATCCCTGTTCCCCAGCACAGACTCCAATGGATCTCAGTGACCTCTAATGATAGGACTTGGGGTGATGGGTGCAAACTGGAGCACAGGAAGTTCCACAGAAATTTTAAAAAAAAGTTTTTCAAGGTGAGGGTGACAGAACAGTGGCACAGGCTGCCCAGAGAGGGTGTAGAGTCTCCTTCTCTGGAGACATTCAAAACCCAACTGGATGCCTTCCCGTGTGACCTGATCTAGGTGTTCCTGCTCTGGCAGGGGGATTAGACTAGATGATCTCTTGAGGTCCCTTCCAACCCCTGATATTCTGTAATTCTGTGACACACAGAGACTGTACATTGGCCAATGCTATTCATTTGTTGCATTTAGAAGAGCAATAAATACAATAATTTCCACTCCTTCTGCCAGCCAAGATCCTAGGAAGGCTCTGCAATGAGGTTTGTACTTACCCCAACCTGGGTTGTCTTCGTTATTGCAATAATTTACCCCTTCAGGTAAAGGAAACATGTAGTGACCACATCCACATATTTCAGACATATGATTTTGGAAACAGGAGCGCAGGCAGGCCTGAAAAATGGAAAGAGGGAGCTGCTTAGAATGGACTCAACCCCTCTGCTCACCTCTGTGCTGCCAGAGCCCACCCTGGCTACAAGAATCACTCCCCTATGAGGTATTTTCTCTCTTAAGCATTGCACAGGGGATTTCGTGGCTGCACACAGTGAAGGCTGAAGAAACTCATCCCTACATAATCCCATCCCTTCCCAGTGCAATGGCATCATCTCATTCCTGAGCATTGCAGGAGGCAGAGTGGGGTCTGACAGCCTGCCACAACTCACACTGGTTTTAAACTGTGAGAGGAGGCACGTGGACAAGCTGCCATGTGTGGAGTTCCACTGAAGTCAGGGTTTTCTTTATGATGCTTGTTTACTGCTGCTCCTCCAGGTGATAAAGTGCATCCCAGCTGGGAGCTTCCTCTGGGTAAATCATCTCACGGGAGCAGAAGGGAGCTCAGTGTCTGCTTCCAGTCACACAAGGGATAGGACTTTTTACTAGGGTATGGGATGGCAGGACTAGGAATAATGGATGTAAATTGGAAGAGGAGAGATTCAGGCTAGATATAAGAAAGAAATTCTTTATGGTGAGGGTGGTGAGACACTGGAACATGTTGCCCAGAAAGCTTAGAGAGCTTGTGGATGCCCCGTCCATCCCTGGAGGCACTGGATGAGGCACTGAGCAACCTGGTGTAGTGGGAGGTGTCCCTGCCTATGGCAGGAGGGTTGGAACTAGATTATCTTTAAGGTCCCTTCCAACTCAAACCATTCTATGATAAGAAGCTGCTCATTTCTTATCTATTTTATACTTTGTGGAAGTAATATTATATTTCCAAACCAGAAGAAAATAACTTTATGTTATAAACGCTGCTGTTGTCTCCAGGTTTTACACAGCACACCAAAAAAAAAAAAAAGGCTGGTTTTCACTTTAAAGCCAGGATTCTAAAAATACTTCAGCATAAAGAGTGGGTTTTAGAGACTTGAATTACCCTGCTTCTCTCCTGGAGAGGGCTGCAGCCCCAGCTCTGGCAGAGTGTGAGTGAGGCTGTGGCTCTGCCATTAGCTCAGCGAGGCATGAAGTTAATCAGCTGAGATGGGAGCAGGACTGGGGATGAAGCAGTGCACAAAGCAATAACAAAGTCTATGAAAAGATAATTAAATTTAACAGCTCCATCTCAGTAGGAGTACCAGAGACACTCTCTCTGACACAAAAGCCTTCCAGTGTTACCTGCAGTCGGGGGGGGAACACTGATTTTCATAGAATCATAGAATAGTTTGGGCTGGAAGGGACCTCAAAGATCATCGAGTTCCAACCCCCCTGCCATAGGCAGGGACACCTCCCACTAGACCCGGCTGCCCAGTGCCCTGTCCAGCCTAGTCTTGAACACCTCCAGAGAGGGGGCATCCACAACCTCCCTGGGCAACCTGTTCCAGTTTTTGCTGAGAGGGACCTGAAGTGACTCGAATGATGTGGACGCAGAACCCCAGCCAGCATTTAGAAACTTTTAAGCAATAATGCAATCACTTCAAGTATTTGCTGAAATGTTATACAAGCATCTTAAAAAACAAGGTGAAGTGGATTGATTGTTATATATTATATAAAAGCTGAAATATTAAAAAAAAAGCCTATTAAGAACAAAGCTCTCCCACTTGTCTGGGATGAATTCTTCAGGCTCTTGTAAATAACCTCCAAAAGGATTTGATGTTTTCCTCCCTGTCAGATTTCACCTTTCAGAGATGCTTTTCCCTTACCTTTTAGCCTGTTACAACTTAACCAGTGCTTGATGTTGACACTATATATTCTCTTTTCCCACAGAATCAAAGTTTACAAATGCTCAACCTTCTCATCCCAAGTTTTAAAGTGAGAAAAAAAGGCAGAGGTCCATCTTTGTTTCCTACAGTAAGCAAGAGGGTGTTTGCAGAGTTAAAAAATGGCTTAAAGAGGAAAAGGTTAAAAAGAGTAGTATATCTGGGGGGACCTCATAGTGACATATCAATACCTGAAGGGGGGCTACAGAAAGGATGGAGTAGGAATTTTTAATAGGGTACAGGATGGCAGGACTAGGAGCAAGGGATGCAAATTGGAAGAAGGGAGATTTAGGCTGGATCTTTCATACTGGCCTATGGTCACTAAAATGGTGAGACACTGGAACAGGTTGCCCAGAGAGGTTGTAGATGCTCCCTCTCTGGAGATGTTTAAGGGCAGGCTGGATGAGGCACTGAGCAACCTGATCTAGTGGAGGATGGAACTAGATGATCTTTATGGTCCCTTCCAACCCAAACCATTCTATGATTTATGATTCCTGTGTATTCCTCTCCTTTCAGGGCTAAATATTACTTGTGTGTACAAAACATGAGCTGCTTTGCAAATGAGAGCAATGCCATGGAGCACAAGAATGAGACCTGGGGCACAACAGTACATTTTAATTGCCTTGATGATATTTCCTAAACAGCCTCGTTTGTTTAAAAAAAAAAAAATTAAAAAAAGAGTGTTTTACCTGTATGGAATAGGAAGTGTTATATTGGCTGTAGAGATTTTTCACAGGGACATCTGACCCATTCATGGTGCAGTCACTGTAGGGATAACCCATCCGTTCCAACTCATCCTGAAAGTAAAACCAAAACAGAAAATATCAGTATCTCCCACTTCTTCCCAGGTCCCTTCTGCCCATTCTCCGGAGACTCTGTGATTCCTGTACTCCCTGCTGGCTTTGAAAAAAAAAATCAAAGAATCACGGAGTGTGGAGCTGAAAGAGCCCCCTCCCCAGGGCTGGATCGCAGCAGACAAGAGCAGCATGTTTCAGTAAAGCTCCTTCTGACATGCTAAAGGAAGAGGGAACAATGACCTGAGCTCAGTATTTTAGCTTCAATAAAGCTCTGTGCCAGGACAGTTACATAAAAGTCTCCATAAACTCTACCAGCCCCCGGCTAGCATATGCCTTGACTCTTTTGGTTTGAGCCAGTTCCGGCCAAGACTTAAAACAAACTTGGCTGCAGTCCCATCAGATAACATTATTCTCAGACAATCTGCTCTAGAGGAATGCCACACATACCACCAACACACCGATGGAGGTTTCTGTCCCGGCCATTGCATAGATGCCCTGATCCTTGAGGAAGGGGAAGCTCTTTTGTTGATGCAGCATGAGCCTGGCCCCGGCGGCGGAGGACAGGTAGGGGATGTAGTCCTGCTGGCTGATGTCCAGAATTAACTTCAGCCCTGGGACACCAGAAAAGAACAATCAGAAGAGGAATCATATGGAAATATGAGCCTTTGGAATAAAAAGCACAGTGTGTTTTCTTCTTGTTCTGTTCATTAGGGAAGAGCTGTCTGGCTGTCATTGTGTGCATAAATGATGGAGAATGCCCAGGATGGGAATTCCTGACTGAATAGTCAGATATCACCTCAGATATTTCAGCTATCCAGATGTTGCACTTGTGCAAAGTAACATCTGTAGTTGCATTACTTGTTTCTGTGCAGAACATTTCCCTTTTGGGGTTTATCCAAGGAGGTTACTCCCTGCTGCAGTGACACAGACACCATAAATCTCTCATATCTGATGGAAATGGCCAGTGGGAGACAGAATAACCCCCAGCACTTCTGCTCCTTTGGCTCCTTCCCCCCTCAGCAGAGCTCTCACTCACCAAACTCAGCTCCAGGGTTGGAAGAATTCAAAGCCTCTTCATCCATACCCCAGTTAAAGATGTAGCAGTTCCCGTGGTCTGGGTGATAGATTTGGGTGAAATTCCTGTAAGAATCATTCACATAAAAACGTGATTCTTGGGCAAGACTAAAGGGTTGTACAAGAATTAATCTGGTGGGAACAGTGCTTGGTGGTTAGGTCTGGGATTCACTTTAAATTGCTTCTTTTGTTGAATGTCTGTCTAGAAATTTCAGCTGATATAATTTCGATCCATCTGCTGTTGGAAAAAGAAAGGAAAGCAAAGAGCTGGTGTGTACTGAGACACAGCCACTGGGGAGAACACTTTGTTGGATGTAAAGGACTCATCTGTCACACAGAGGAGACAGAAGTAATTGCCTGATCTGAGCTATGGTAACAGCTTTGGGCTGGTGTTTTATCTCAGTCTTTGATACTAATTCTCTGCTGCTTTCTCTGCAGAAGGGGCAGGACTCCTTGAAGCCTGGGGCGCTGGTGTTTCTAGGTATAGGAATTTGATGTTCACAAGAAATATTGATGTATTTCTCAGAGTCTGCAAGGAACTGTAACTAGGAGCTGTGCTGGGGTACCCTAATTCAGTTCAGGGCTGGCAACTGGTTAACACTAACTACTCTGGGCAGGTCACATTTAGCTTGGGAAAGAGGAGACTGAGGGGGGACCTCATTAATGTTTATAAATCTGTAAAGGGTGAGTGTCAGGAGGATGACACTTCTCCGTGACCACCAATGATAGGACAAGGGGCAAGGGGTACAAGCTGGAACACAGAAGGTTCCAGAGAAATGTAAGAAAAAAACTTTTTCACAGTGAGGGTGACAGAACACTAGAGCAGACTGCCCAGAGGGGTTGTGGAGTCTCCTTCTCTGGAGACATTCAAAACCCATCTGGATGAGTTCCTGTGTGACTTGGTCTAGGTGTTCCTGCGCTGGCAGGGGGATGGGACTAGATGATCTCTTGAGGTCCCTTCCAATCCCTGATATTCTGTGATTCTGTGTGATGATACTAGTATCGACATGGCATGAGCAAAACAGTCACATCCAAAAGTGAAACTCAAGCCAGCACTACCCCAAAATAACCCATTTCATCCAGAAAGCTTCTGAGAATTGCTGTTTAGAGTTCAGGACCAGCATAAATCTGTTTATTAACTGATGCATACCTTAAAAGGAGGGAAGAAGGCTGCTGTCACACTTTTAGCATCATTCCTAATGGGACAGAAAAGGGCAGGGAGGTCGGTATGTACCTACTTGTAGTTGCAGGGTTCAGCCCCATAGAGACATGCCAGGATCATGTCCTCTGCCTGGTAGCCCATCCTGATTCTCTCCTGCAGTGGGACTTTGGAGAGGATGCTGGTGGACTGCAGAATGTACCACTCAGTCACTGCCTGTGCTGCACTGGTGAAGTTCCTGTAGGTGCAGTTGTCAGAGCCCTGGTGGCTGCACTGGGGGACACAGAGCAGACAGGTCTGAGTGTGCCTTATGACAAGGGAACAGCAGGAAGAATGTGTGACATGCACCCCTCTCCCTGCATGGCCAAGCCCTGCCTGTTGCTCCCAGGAGAATGTGGGAGGTATGGCCAGATTGCAGAGATGGCTCCCACATCTGCCTACAGATGGATCCCTCCCCAGGGAGATTTTCCACCTGGGCAGATTTTCCATCAGGCCCACCATTATCTGAGCAAGCTTGCAGATAACACAACTTTTTTTGGCCAATTCTTTAATGCTGGAGTTGTCCCAACTTCCAAATTCTAGTCAAGAGAAGTTATTTAAGCCTCCATGGGGGAAGAGGATGTGGGGTTGCAAGACCACCATGTGCCTCTGTGCTGAGGATCACAGCAGGAGAGGGGCAGGGTTGGCAGTCAAAGCTTTCTCCCCTGTATTTTGGGTGCTGGACCCAAGAAAGAGTTACCACCTTTACAGGTGACAAGGAGCTTACATTGACTCTGCCCTGGCTGTGGTGGGTGACCCCAGAGGTGAAGTATTATCATCTACACATCAAGCAGACTCCACCAACCAACTCTGTACACAGCCCATTGCTGCTCAGCATTTCCAGCATCCCTCTCACCAGAGACTGATGGAGCTGCTGCAGAACCCACCCCATACCTCCAAAGCAGTGCCTTTTTCCATGAGGCACCTGCTGATCACACTGATATTATGCAGCTGCCTAAAACTCATCACAGAGTAAATTAACTCATCACAGAGTAAATTATCTCATCTCCTTGCTGGGTTTCCTTTCATTTGGGGAAATATATTTGGCGTATGAACCTGCTGCAGGCCCCCTGTGCCCAAATCCAGCAGCTATGGCTGTATGTCTGGCTGCATGTCCTGTGGGGGATCAGACCCCCCTCTGAAATTAAAATAAAATCTGACAATATTTTCATGCTGCCTTCCTCAAAACACTAGCAAACAGCTCTGCAGTGTTGAAATCACTTGGAACTGCCCATGGGCTCCACATATCCTATTGTGAGGGTGCTCCCATCATGGTCAGCCCCCAGCCCCAGTCCATTTGGGCCAGAGCCCTGGTAGTCACAAGCAGCTGATGAGGAAGGGAAACTCTAAGATCTAGAGATCTTGATGCTGCAGCCCTACCAAGGCTCCCAGTACTGCCCATCCCATGCCCCTTCCCTGGCTGCCTCCCATGGGATCCTTCTCACCAACTTCACTGCCAGCTTGTACTTCTTTTCTTCTGATGTTGCATTGCCTGGGGGCGGTGGAGATGCAGTGTAGTTGCCCTCAGCAGTTTGGTTGTCCACAGCAGTTTGGTTGTCTACAGAAGTTTCATTGCCCACATCCCTTAAGTAGACTGCAACAGCTTCATAGTCCACAGTGGTTTGGTTGTCTGCACTGGTCTCATTACCTGCAATGGTCTCATTGCCTGCAATGGTCTCATTTCCCACAGTGCTCTGGTTGCCCATAGCCCCTTGGTTGCTCTCAAAGATGTCCAGGATGATGGGATTGTCTTTGTCATGCTCATCGATGAGGACTAGGGGTATCTGGTGCCAGAGCTCCAGGTCAAGGGGTGGGGAGATATTCTCACTGCTGTTGCTTGGTGTGGGCTGCAGGATTCTCTCCAGTGCTGCTTCTATAAGCCTGTCCAGTTCTTTCAGCAGATGCTTCACCTCTGAATATCTGCAGGATAAAGAGCAGTTACCAGGCAGTGTCAAGGCAGTGGGGACAAGCAGCAACTCCTCTGTCACTCCACTGGCCTGGACCACCCAGAATCAGAATATCATGGATTGGAAGGGACCCTGAAAGATCATCTAGTCCAATCCCCCTGCTGGAGCAGGAACACCTAGACCAGGTCACACAGGAAGGTGTCCAGGCAGGTCACTACCTTAAGATTTACTGCAGAATGATGGGAGCACAATCAGTTGGGACATGAGCATCCCAACAACCTCCAACTGGGTGGAAAACCAGCAGGAGGATAAACAGAGATTGCTGTGGTGATGGACAATGTTCTGTCAGTGCAGAACCAAACTAGTCGTATTTCAATAATTCACTCCAGTTTACGCAGAACATCTCCAGCAAGTGGAGAGAGAAAGAATCAAATCCATACGTGTTGGTTGAGAGCATCTTGCCTTGGGCTACTCTGTTGCATGGGAATAAATCTAACAAAAACAGCTCTAACAAAAATCAGCTGCTCCTCTGAAATCGAGTTATATCAGTGCAGCTCCCAGCAGATCCCACTGTTTAACCAGCTCTTAATGGGCCAGAGCGTGAGTGATAAGAGGTTTGTTCACAGCAAGGAAGGAGAGAGAAGGGGATTGTGGGGAAAGATTGAGAGGCTGATTTTCCTTGTGACAAGCGAGTTGAACTTCAAATTTTCCCCCAGCCAGGGAAAGTTTGCAGGGAGGCAATAGTCATCATTAGATTAATTGATACAGTAAGGAAAACCAGGCAAGGGGACATGCACACTCCTCTGGATCTGAGCCTTGCTCTGTTCTCTTTTATTTGGTTTTTAGTGCCACTTTGAGAGTCTAAGGATCACTTTCAATGATACTATTAATGTGATGTGTGGGAGAGGAAAGGACCCATGGTACCTTGTGCTAGCAGTATAAAAAGAAATAAATCAGGTGTAGAAAAACTTACTTGAAAGGGTTGGCATTGCAAACTGTCACTGCTGGAAACTTCATGGTCTTAAAGCCAATGGAAAGAGATGAGGTGACATTATAGGAGAGGTAGGTGTTGATGAGGATACCCCACTGCCAGAAGACCAATGAGGCAAAGAGCAAGGTTAGGAAGAACCAGATTAACTTCTTCTTGGGCCCCTCTTTGATGATGCGCTTGGGGCCATGGGTGTTGGTGTTGTCACAGTACCAGACCAGCAGCTCCTTGTAGGTGTAGCCAGGGCCCTTCTGCAGGCGGTGCAGAGCCCGGATGAAGTACTTCTTCAGGTTCATGCTGCTTGTCTGCAGGTGGAAGAAGAGACATCACACCAGCTATTTTGAGAGGCAGGGTTTGTATTACACCAAGTGCACCTGTATTGTCAGCAAAACAAAGCTGGAGCAGGGATGTGATGGTACAACCGTGATTTTATATCCCAAGAGAAACTCAGTGCAGATGTTCTGCAGGGTCACACTGTGGCAGTGGAACAGCATGGAGCCCACACACCTCCTGAGAGAGTACAAGGCAAAGAGTTTGTTCTTTGCAGTTCCAAAAGTGATGAATATTTTGGTCACATCCTTTCTGGGATCCATTTTGACCTCACAGGAATTCAATAACTTGGATATCCTGGATATGACTCTGCCTGTAATGACTTACCATGGACTGTTGTCCCCTCCCTCCCCCACAACCTCAGGACCCTGCAGATGTTGTAGCAAAAAACAAGACAGCTTTTTAGGAAGTCAGTGTTTTGTGTGCTAACTGATATCTCTAACACTGTCTGAAACCTCTGCCAACACTAGATGGACCAAGCAGCACACACCTGAGCTAAAAGTGTTTAGTATTCAAGCTAACACAGAGCTTAAAACAATTTTTCTTAACAGTAACAAGTATTAGCGCACCAAGCTATGGGAGGGGACAAGAGAAGAAGATCTGGGACAAGCAGCACCTTTCCCAGAGTAGGAATGCTGCTCAGTGCTGCTGTTCACCTGAGGAAGGAAAAAGGATTGGTTTTTTTTTTTTCACCAAATTCCTTTGTCTTTCAGATACTATCGGTATGCTCCCACCGCTCATGTGAGGGATGCTGCATATTTTACATTCATATTGTGAGTAAATAGAACATTTTGTGCTGCTATTTTAAGGTGAGAACTTGTGTTACTAAATCTTAGTATCCCGAGGCAGGATTTCAAAACAAACCCAAGGCAGCTGCTTAGAACATTTTTCAGATTGAAACTGCAGAAGGAGGGAATTAAAGATTAATGCTGTGTGTAACTCAGCTTCTTAGAAGACAGAGAGCTGAAATAATAAGTGGATATTTCAATAAGAAGCAGCATTCAGCAATGCAGAACTATTAACACTAAGTTATTTGTAGTTCAGCTAACAATGGTACAAAGGGAAGCTGAAGGGTGCTCATAGCCCTCTTGAGGACTAGGAGCAACTGTGTTTTTCTTACTTTAAAAAAAAAACAAACAACCCCCTGATTCATTAATTTACTCGTTGGCCAGATCTGCAAAATCTCCTGAGCTGTATGTACACAATGTATAAATCAAAGTATAGCAGTATAAACCAGATTTTGTGAAGTCTCACTCCATGATGCAATGAGAGAAGATGATTTTCATTGCACAGTCTACTGCATGTGGTGTTAGATGTAGACCAGCCCTGTGAGATCTCAATGGGAGAGTGCTTTGGGAAGAAGAAACTCCAGCTGCTGTGTTAAACATTTGAGGGCAGAGACTACCCTAGTGTGAAAGCCTTTTGTTCTCCAAGGAGCATATTTCCTGGGACTTGGACCTCCTGGACCCCTGATTTTCCAGCTCATTGTCAACTTGTGCCACTGATGTTCTCACCCACCTGCAGAAAGGTTTATTCCCAACTTACATTGCATAAGGTGCTTGCTGCCTTTTGGGCAGGAGTATAAGGGAATCAGGAGGAAAGCTGTCAGCTTGGTTTCCCACAGCTGAAGGGAAGATGTTGAACACACCAGATTCATCTGCCTAAGCCTTCTGCTGCTGGCTCTGAGCACAAACCCAAGGTGCAGCCCTGGGACAGAATTGTCCAGATGCATTTAAAACCCCAGAGACTGGCAAAGGCAAACCAGTAAATATTTTCTGCCTTTTAAGAAATCCAATAAAAGATTAAGATTAGATTAAAATTTAAAACACACCTCCACTGCATTGGGCAAAATCCAGCCTGGTTGGACCTGACTGGCCACATGCCCCACGGCTGTTCAACACTGAGCCAGCCAAATGTGGAGCCTGAGCTCCTGCCGACAATGTGACCTGTGATGGAGGGACCCCAGTTTGTTGTATAGATCTCTGTGTGTTGCTCATCAACCTATCACTACTGGAAGGAGCTGTTACTTGTTTTAAAATACTTTTCTGAGGCTGAATTTTAGCTTTTCCTTTCCCTAGTGGCAGTGATGAGGCTCACAGGCTGAAGTGTAGATACATAGTGGAAGCTTTACTTTCACATCTGAATGGCTAATTTTGATGCTGCTTTATCTCTGTGTGTAGTTTTGCAGGAGTCATCACCACACTTGTTCTTCACCTTGAATTTATTTCCATTTAACCACCTAACCTGAGAGTGCTCTTTGCAAAGTCAGGGTATTGCTTGCTGGCGATAGCAAGGGAAGACACTGTCCTCGGAGAGCAAAACGAGCTCCAAATCAGTTTTAAGTGAAGACTGGAGTGCCCTCTAGTTCACTTCATCTTTTCTCATCACTAACTTTAAAAGCATTGTGCTGAAAAGCAGCATTTTCACATTCTAAAGTCACATTCATCCCCATGAAGGCTAAACTAGTTTTTAGATGTGTTTTTTAACTGATTCAGAACATCTTTTTCCCCACTTTCAAGGCTACTGGTCATGATTTTAGCAAGCTCCCTTCCACCACCCTGCAGGACACCTCCATCAGGAGCACAAGAGCAGGGATGGGGATGACTGGAAGAGCATCCTCAGGCAGGATGTCTGCAGCATCTCTGCCCCACTGTGGGGATCTCAAAATTAAAAAAAACAAGCCAGCAAAGGTGTGCTAGCAGTACAGCCAAGGAGACAGTTGCAAGTTTTGCAGAGGACACCTTAAGATGTCAGCAGGGTGAAGGACTTAGGTTTACTCCTCCTTTAGGCATAATCTGTGCTTTAAACAGGTCGTTTGACCAAAGAAATGGCAGTACACAAAGGCTACGCTTGGCCACACTGGGATGACTTATTTCCAAACTTCTTTCTCACTTTAAGGGCTTTCTTACCTTTATTTCTAGAAAGTCTCCAAACAGACTTCTTGTTTCTTTCTCTGAAAGCCACCCCGTGGGAGGTGTCTTGTCCAGTTAGAAGCCAAACCCCTTGTTATGGGGGAGATCTTGTCCCAGAGGCTCAATGCAGGGATGCTGTAGCTGTTTGGAGGGGGTTTGGTACTGGTTTTGGTGCCAGCCTGGAGCCTTTCCTGCTCTCCCCCATCAGTGGGCTGTACCTGGAGCAGAGAAGTAACAAATGAAGGATCACAAGACCCACTATCCATCAGACAACCACCAATCCTTCCCAAAACCACTGATGGAGAATGAGAGTGGAGGGTATGGTGGGACAGAAGCCCTGGAGGGCTGGGGACTCAGAAGGTTCATGCACACACAGCTCTGCCATGTAGGGCAGAATCATGGCTGCAAAAACCCATCCCTGCTGCTACAACATGTGCTGCTCAAGGGACCCAGCATTTGGCAGCTTCCAGTTGCTGCTCACTGGTTTTATTTCTTCCTTGGCTGCTCCACTTTCCAGGCCCTGGTCAGAGCAGGAGGACAGGTTCCTGTTCAGCTTCCTCGCTCCTCTTTCTCCTCTGCATTTTTTATTGTCACAGTGCTCTATTTGCAGAACTGGTATTTAATGGGTAGATAAGAGCTGACTTTGTCTCCTTCACAGGTGGTTCCAGGGAACCACCACTGCTTGCTTCCCTTGCCACCTCCCCTCTGCTGGGCTTTGCTGCAGGCTGACCCTTGCCAGCAAAACTGGCTGTCAGGAGCCAACTTTGGGAACACAAGACCCTTGGAGTGCACTGGGTGCCATGTGCTCCTCTTCTGGCAACATCCCCATGATGGCTGAGCCCATCCTAAAAGCAGCCTGGTCCTGGTTCTAACATAGTTTGAGTTGTGCTGCTCAGGAGGTGTCCTCAGCTTCCCTCAGCAGCCCTGAATCCAGCCCTGCCTCTTCCCAGGTGAAACTCCTCCACCTCACGGGTGAGATCAGACTCCCACATTACGAAATGATTGTGTTGCCTGTGTTGAATTTCCTCTGAGGTTTTCCTAAGGCAATTTGCACTTAAAGGAAATAAAGACATAAGCAAAACTCAGCACAGTGCTGAAAGCTCCAGGGTAGTATCTTGGCTGCAAAACCACTCCGTCACTACTGGGCACGATACCGTGATTATTCAGTACTTTCTCTGCTGGGACCCACAACAATCATTCCTCTTTGATCACCAGGTTCTCATCTATCATCTTCTCCATAGCCTGATGAAAAGGACCTTGTTTTCCCTTTAGAGGGGACACGTGTGCTATCTAGTGGCATTTCTGCAAATTAGAGGCAATTTTTTATCACTTCTCAAGTTAACGGGTGGGCAGTTGGAAAAGAAAAGTGGAGCTGTGAGGTGTCAGCAGGCACTGAAAGCCTTTCCTGAGTGTTGGGGGTGCCCAGCAGATGCTTTTCTTTGCTGTTATGTGTGAAAAGAGAAAGGTGGTCTCTTGTAGCTACCAGCTCAGGCACACACAGCCACCCTGATCCACGCAGGTGCCTCCAGGTCTCTAATCCCTACAGGCACGTGTACAGCACTTGAAGAGTATTTACAGTCTGGAAGTTCAAATAGCATTTGTCTGGCTCTCTGTACGGTATGTTAGACACTCCATCCCTTCTTCCCCTGTCTGTGATGTCCCCTGTTTCCCAGGACAACGACAAAACTTATGTGCCAGTAAAATCACATTGCTGAGGGCTAATTCTGCTGCTTGTGCAATGAACAACGCGAGTTCTGGACCATAATATGGAGTAAAACCCCTCAGCAGTTCCCTCCCCACTATCAGATCCATCATTACGCTGCAGTAAGGCTGGTGTCCCGGGGAGGGAGCATCCTCTTCCCTTGCCTGGGGTGGATGCCACTTTTCCCACAACTACTCAGAAAGGTAAGGGTGCTTTTTTTTTTTTTTTCATTTTTTTCTTGTTTTTTTTTTTTAGCAGGGAGATTAAAGAAAAATCCTCTGTCAACAGAAGTTAAGTATGAACAACTCCTCCAGACTGCCCACAGCCAGAATACCTGACCGGTGTGAAAACCCACACACCGTGGTTGCAAAAGCCAAGATGGGCTTTGCTGTCTCCAGGCAGGGAGACACCATCACCTAAATGAAGTTTTACATTCCAATTCCCTCCTCCCCCCCGAAAAAAAAAATCAACAAAGGACTCTTCTCATTTTTCCCCTCTATAAGAGTAGCTAAAGAGCGTTTTTCTCTGCAAGAATCAGGGGGGAAAAAGTTGTTATAACATTGAAATGCTGATATTTTATCTAACCCACACAGATCCTCTCCCACCGAGCCGGTCCCTTAAGCACCGAGCCCCCGCCGGAGGGAT
>VZTY01017164.1:0-20933 GCA_013400935.1 Turnix velox | reverse complement strand
CCCGGTCCCGCCCCATCCCGCCCCTTGTCATTGCAAGACGGTGCATCCAAACCCTCCCTGCCCATTACCTGGAGCCTCTCCGGGATGAGTCGTTCCTCGGCCAGCCTCGGCTGAAACTTCACTTTAACGTTTTCCCCAGTGATTTTAGGTTTATCCTAATTCTTCCCCAAGGAATTGCGGCCACTTCTGCTACCCTGGTCCTACTATGACCATAGGACACGGGCAGAATGGGGTGAGTGGCACAGATGTCCCTATGGATGTGGCACAGTGGCACATATGACACTGCCTACTCACACTCCACAAGATGCTGAGGAGGTTGTGCCTCCATCCCACTCCTAAGATGAGCATCTCTTCTTATTTGGGGATTAATTTTTTGTTTTATTTCCCAAAGAGGAGAAAAAGTCCTATGAGGCCACTATGACCCATGTGCTGCAGCAATTTAATGTGGGGTTCTTAGCTTTTTGTTTTGGCTTCCTTTATGCCAGCCATCACCCATGAGGTCCTGGCCCAAACCAGGCAGGCCTTTGACAGATTAAATAACTGCAAGTATAGTGAAGTAGGTTTTTGAAAATGTTTTCTAATAATTTTTTTTTAAACATAAGATTTTTTGTTAAAACATAAGATTTATTTTAAAACATAAGATTTTTTTTTTTCAGATTTTTTTTCCGAGAGCATCTGTGTTTTCTATCAAGACTGCTGCTGGGCAGGCTTTCCTGGCAGTGCATCTTTCAAATGCAAACTACAGCAGATGTTGATGCTTAAACAGAAGGGGCAGCACTCTGCCTGGGTGGCAGTGGCAGGCTGAGCCTGAAAGGTGACAGTCTCTTCCCTAGAGGTATGAGCTCTGCTTCCATAAAATGCTAACGGAATTAGAAGGCCGAGCAGCTCTTCTATTTGCATTTGAAGGAGGAATGCAAGTGGCTCAGACAGAGCTGGATGCCCTCACAAACAGCCAGTTGTCTGTGATTTTCACCCTGATTAGCATGTACTTTCAGATTTTATGACTTAATTTCAGTGTCCGTGTTCTTTCAAGTTCCGTGTCTTGCAGACTGGTTCCTCCTGATCCCATCCTCCCCATGGGGTGCATTCTCACTATTTATTTTCCATATATTCCCGCACAGTACACTCCATGCAGTGAGGTGGGATCCCTGAACTCAGCACCACTGTACAAACACAGCTTACAGGTAAAGCCTTGAGCATCTTGAGCAACTGTGGGAGACCTTATTTCCCCACAACAAAACATGTACAAACCTCCCTGGAGATTAAAGTCACCACAGAACATTGTAATCACCACAGAAAGCATTGTAAAAGGTGACAATTGCCTCTTGCTAGGAAAAGTAATCACAGGTTCTCGTTCAATCAGGACTTGGTCAGACTTTCCCAAATGTCCCCATGTTTTGTTATTTGGGAACAAAAGGGATTTTTATTTTTAAAATTACAAGTGTACCTCCTACCATGATGTCAAAAGGGGAAAGTGGGTTTGTGTTGAAGCAGCATTTCCAAGTGAATCTGGAACAAGCAGGTTTGATGGTGGGCACTAAGGGCTCACGTGATTCCTAACCTCTGGCCTGTCAAAATAATTGCCCTTCTATTGCTGCTGATTTCCCTGGAGAACAATGTCTGTACCAGCACTGGCAGTTCTGACACTAAAACCAGAGCAGATTGCATTGGCTGGGAGGTTGGAAACATCAGCTGTGAGACCAGTGAGGTCAGATGACCTTGAATTTGGCTTGACTTTGTGTTGTCTCTTCTGCTGACTCAATCAAGAAAGTTTATTTCATAAGCAAAAGCCTCCTGCTAAAAATACAGCTGAAAAACACTGTGGAAAGCTCTTCTGCATCCCAACCATTGTGTTCTGAGTCAGGGTGTTGTGCTGGTATCACGAGCCACTGACAGCAGCTAAATACAGCTGAGAAACTGGATACACTGAGCAAATCAGCACAGAAAATCATAGAATCATAGAATGGTTTGGGTTGGAAGGTCCTTAAAGATCATCTAGTTCCAACCCCACTGCCATGGGCAGGAACACCTCCCACTTGTCCAGGCTCAATGCCTCAAAAATGGCACAATCTGTCCTGTTTGCAGCATTTCAAAAATGTTGGCTAGTCCTAAACTTACCTGGTAAAATGGAAGTATTTTGATGATGTCTGGAGTGAATACAAAGCAGGATGAAAAGGTTTCTTTGGGTCTGTATGCGAAGATGAAGATGGGCAGAGGTGCTTGTGCTGAAGCTCAAAGTGGAGCCCAAAGGACAAGTATGCAGGAAGGAAATAATCCCCAAATTATAACCCTCTTGGCAGGACTGAGTTCCGGACACTGTAAAAAAAACCCCCGTATGATTCATTCATATATGATTATAGAATCATAGAATGGTTTGGATTGGAAGGGATCTTAAAGATCATCTAGTTCCAACCCCCCTGCCATAGGCAGGGACACCTCCCACTAGATGAGGTTGCTCAATGTCTCATCCAGCCTGGCCTTAAACCCCTCCAGAGAGGGGGCATCCACAACCTCTCTGGGCAACCTGTTCCAGAGTCTCACCACCCTCCCAGTAAGGAATTTCTTTGTGTTCATTGGCACAGTGAGAGGTTGAGGTTCAGGTGAGGGATCACAAACAGGCACAGCCATGGTGGTGGCCTTCACACTCAAGGTCACTCCTTGATGCTCAGGAATTTCATGAGGATTTGGAAAGTCTGTTTGGGACACATCAGCAGGAATGCTTCTGTGGCTTTGCACACACTGCCTGCCTGACCTCTACCTGAGTCCCCTTCCTGGTGGCCCCTGTCCCAGTCCAGGTGCCAGGTTGGTGTGGCCAGTCACCCTGCCCATGGCTGATGATAGGCACCGCCAGTGCACACTCACCCACTAATTAGATTGCCATTTAGCAGGAGCTACAACTACAAGATGTATGTGCTAAATATTAGTCACGTCTGCAGCCTGGCTTCCAGTCCAACAGCTCTGGGCTTTGTGAGGGAGGAGCACGCTGGTCCCTATGGCCATTGCTCACCCCAGTTTAGTGGCCAACTCTACAGCCTTGGCAGGCAGGAGGCTGTTCCTGCTCCATCACCCGCTCCCATGCAGCAGAGATTCATCCCTTTAATTGCTGGGTTTATTGTTTGTGCTTTCAGAGACACGTTGTCACTAAATAAAATAGAATAATTTAGTTGTGGCCAGTAAAAAATCATGGTCAAATGAGAGTGAGCATCTCACCAGCCAACCTACACCCTGTAACCCTGGTGTGTGAGACCTTTTTAACTGACCTCTGTTTGCGTTACAAAGATCAGGCAGTAAAAAGGAGACTGGCTTGGTTTTACAAGCAGCACAGGAGGGGAGGGAAGTGGCCTCCCCCCCTCCCAGCCAAGTTCCCTCATGCCTGGCACAAAGTGGTCAGATGGTGGCCACAGCATGGCTAGTAAGGCTCTGGATCAGTCTGTGAGGGGGTCCTACAGAAAGGCAGGGGTAGGACTTTTTAATAAGATATCTGATGGGAGGACCAGAGACAATGGATGTAAACTGGAAGGGGGTATATTTAGACTTGACATAAGAAAGAAATTCTTTACAGTGAGGGTGGTGAAACACTGGAAAAGGTTGCCCAGGAAAGTTGTGGACACCCCCTCTCTGGAGGTGCTCAAGAACAGGCTGGACATGGCCTGATCTAGTGGGAGGTGTCCCTGCCTATGGCAGGGGGATTGGAACTCGATGATCTTTACTGTCCCTTCCAACCCGAACTATTCTATGATTCTATGATTCTATGATTCTATGATGATGCTGCTGGGGTGTGGGTGCCACCATTCCATGCAATTCTGAGAGCCACACTCAACTCCAGAACAAGGGGGATGAGGCAAACAAACATCAGTGACATCGATAGTGCCACCCCACTTTGTCCCACCAAGGCTGAGCTCCTTTGAGTGGGCTCTCAGGTGTCAGTTAGTCATTGGTGGGGCTTCCCCAGGCCTGCTGTGTAACTAATTGATGTCACAGAGAATTAGTTGCACTCATTATTAGCCTTTTACCCTGAGGAAGTTTACTGGAAAAAACAACCAGACTGCCACTGCTGAAAGATGTAGTAGCTGTGGGTGGGCTCAAGCCCTGAGAACACCACGATGTCCCTGTACAAGCCAGAGAGTGCCAACGTGGCGCCGGCTGGGCCAGAACACCATAAAGATCATCATGGATGGAGCTTTATGGTCCTCTCCCATGTTCTGGGGGAAATGTGAAATATTTTGTGACCAATGACTTTTTATAACAAGAACGAGTGTGAGGATGATTGCCCTCAGTGATTATCAAGGGGAACAGGCTGTACCTTTCAGGGTTCATTGTGTAAACTTGGGTGAGAAGGTCTTAAAACCCCAAGGAGGAAGGTTCTGTAGTGAGAGGCGTTGTGAAAACAGTGTGATTCACCCTGGCTCTGGCCAGTACCTGCATTCAGCCACCCCCCCCGCCCATTGCATCCTCCCTGGGGACGGTGGCAAGTTCTAAATTGATGGGGAATAAATCTAGTGAACACACAAATGTTTATCCATCTCTAGAAACATATCTAGACAAAGTAGAAGGTGGAAGGTGACAGAAGTCATACCATATCAGCATGGTGGATGGGGCAGGGCTTCTTGAGCCGTCTGGAAGTTTGTTCTCCGGTAGGCAGGAGGCAAGCAGGGCAGGGATGATGCTGATAGGACAAGGGGCAATGGGTGCAAGCTGGAACACAGGAGGTTCCACAGAAATATAAGAAAAAACTTCTTCACAGTGAGGGTGACAGAACAGTGGCACAAGCTGCTCAGAGAGATTGTGGAGTCTCCTTCTCAGGAGACATTCAAAACCCACCTGGATGCCTTCTTGTGTGACCTGATCTGGGTGTTCCTGCTCTGGCAGGGGGACTGGACTAGATGATCTTTTGAGATCCCTTCCAATCCCTGATGTTCTGTGATTTGTGTCACTTGGGCTGACAGAGGCTTTGCTGGCAAGTGTCTCCTCCTGTGTTTGGCATCTTGCTGCTTTTGGCAATGTCACCTGGTGGCAAGGCTGACAATGATAACAGCAATGGCGCAGAGCATCCCACCTGAGGCAGGAGTGTAAGATGGAGAGGACCAAGGTGATGCAGGAGTGTTACAGGAAAGTGCCAAAGCACAGTGATGATACAAGAGAGAACAAAACCCAGGAACATGCTTTCTGCATTTCCCTGTTTATGCCTTTGTCTGTGTTGTAACCGGAACAGGGAATCAGGTGTGGCCACCAGGTCAGTGCCCCAAAGCCAGGGTGAAAGGAAGAGCCCCAGTGCAGTATGGCTGGCTGCTGCAGGAACCACCTGCATAGGATTCCACCCTGCGCCCCAGGGATGGCTGGCAGAGCTCCTGTCCACCACCACCACCCCAACTGTCATCACTCCCAGCACCACTGCCAGGGCAGGGGCAGCCCAAGCCCCCACTGATCTGGAGAGGGAGGAGTGAGATGCCTCTTTGGATGCTCTGGAGTGGGATGAGCAGAGGAGTGGGGTGAGCAGGATGTGGGACAACAGTCCTTGCTTTAGGGAAGGAGGAAGACAGAAGGACAAAGAGATTTCATAAAAAAACCCAAGGGGTTTTGGTGCTCTTGTTACCAGAAAGCATCAGTAGCAAGAGAAATGCTCTTCAGGAGAGATGCATTTGGATAACGGTGCTGTTGCTTCAGCCCTGTGTCGAGGGCTGCAGCCTGGTGCTCAGTCTGAGAGCAATCACAAGGTCATGATGTCTGGTAGTCCTTTCCCAGCAAGCAGCTGAGCAGAGCCTGGTGTGTGTGTCCAGGGCTAGAGAGGCTGACAGGGCTAGCTGGGCTGGCAAGCATTTGTTGGTGTGAGCACAGAGCTGGGCAGGCACCTATGGGTGTCTGACAGAGGAGATGGCTTTTACCAGCACTGCCCAGCCCAGCCTAGAATTTTTTCTCGCTTTCCCCTCCACCATCCCAGGTCACACTCAGCCCTGACTCTCACTCTCCCCAGGTTTCATCAGTTGTGACCAGTGCCACCTGCCCAACCAGCATGTGCTGGCAGAAGTGAGGGGAATTGGTGATGGCTCCACACCTCCTGGTCTGTCCTATTCACTAGGAGATTGCAGTGTTGGGATTAGTGCTGGTGCCATGTCACAGCATGTCACAGCAGAGGGCTGCAATTGTGGGTCACCTTCTGACTCACACTCCCCTGAAAACACTCTGGCTCAGGACTGTGCTGGGGATGCTCTGGCTGTCAGCAGCTTGGACCCTATGCCTGGTGGTGAGGAATTGTTCCAGAAACACTTGGAGATCATAGCAGTGGTGTCTCTCACCTGAGATGGGTTGTGGGACTTTCATGCCAAGGCAATGATTTTGTGTAACCTTCCAGCAAGCACCTTCCATTTTGGACTCGGTTTGAGCCCATGACCAGCACTGCTCTGGGGCTCTCTGGCCAAAGCTCCGTGCTGGGGGAAGTCACTTCTGTGTGTGGAGACTGCCTGATGCTTTTGTATGTCATCCATGGGTTAACTGGGGGTCTGGAGCAGCTGTAGCTGCTGCTGGTGAGGTAGCACCAGTACCATGGCCCCCGGGGATTTGGCACTGGGGGAGATAAACTTCAGACACAATCTCAAATGTTCTCAGGCCCCCTGGAGCAATGCCTTGTTGAAAGGCACTAGAGTCTGAAAGGGTTTTCCATAGGCATGTGCAGGAGATGCCTTTCTGTGGCCCAGCCCCATTTACATTAATGAGGCATTCAAGTCCCAAACCTGTTTGTGGACCACTGCAATGTCACAGTGGAAGGGGACCTGGGCAGCCTTTAACCCTGTATATGCCAAGAGCAGCCTGGAGCCTCCAGCCTTTATTCTAGGCAACACCAGACTTGCCCATGCAGGCTGACATCAGGGGCCATGTGCACACCAGGGCCATCTCCCTCTAGGAATTACAGGTGTGAGCTGTCACAACCACAACAGTGATGGAAGTAACTTCAGAGTTAGATGATACCTTAAAATAAGCTCCCTCCCTTCTAGTTTGTTGCTTCTATATATAGGAGCTGGTTTGGTTCAGTGACCTTCTTTCAGATGCAGATCATTGCTAGGGTCAGTGTTGAGCACAAGCAGTCAGTACAGCTTGGGATGGGATGAGGGGCCATGGTATTGGAGGGTGGCAGAGTCCCTGATGCCACCCTTCCATTCACAGGGATGCCACAGGCTGGGTCCCAGATCTTTCCCTGACAAAGTCTTACAGTAAAGTATTGGTCAGAGCAGAGCCAGAGCTATGAAGCAGATGACACATCAAACAGTGGTGATTTTAGAAAGCCTTGTATTTTTAAAGGCTTCACAGAGCAAAACAAAATCCTTTGAAAATACAAGTGGTGCCAGTTGTGCAAAAGAGCAACTGTTCTGTCAGGTCAAAAGACACGGAGCAGCTACAGAAATAGATTGCTTCTTAGCAAACTAAATACAAAACTCTGCTGGAACTCCTGAGTCATCTTAAACACAGAGAACTACCTGTGATGGGAATCAGGTCTGACACACACTAAACATCATAAAATCAAAGCATTTGAGAAGCTCAGCGTGGAGTTTATGGGAACAACAGGCAATAAAGTCTGTAGTTTGGTGATATCCCGACCTCTGCTTGTACAGCTGCCTCTCCAAGGGTCAGGTGGGGACTCTGGTCTCTTCCCATGGAGAAAGTATTTCCAGGAGGCTTGTGATGGGTAGTGGGAGCCCAGACAGCCTTGGGTAAGGCTTAAAGCCTACAGTCTCCAGCTTGCCACCAGCCCATCACTCACATCCTGGGATAGACCTGCCTCTTACCGACCTTGGTCACAGTATATAGGCTCTCAGGAGGAGATGATGATGGCCTCAGCTCTGCAAATCCATGGCTTTCAGTTTCCAGGCAGCAGGGGGCCAGATGTGGTATCTGATAATGCAGTGAAGATGCAGACAGCTTTGCAGGGAGAGCACTGCCTCGGTGCTTGGGCTGGGGAGAGGTGTTGAAACAAACCTGCAGCAGGCAGATGCCAGTGACTCACCGGGAAAAGCTGCCTGCATGCCAGGACCGGCCCTTGGAACAGAGGAGGAGCAGCAGAACCTTGCTTGGCCCTTCTGGACCTCCCAGTAGAGCCAGTGGCAGAGAGGAGAAAGCTGTGGGTGACAGAGGAGCTGCCAGGTGGTGTGGGGGGGTGTGCTGAGGAGGAGGAAAATCCAGCTGGATGGGGGAGGTTTGCCAGATGTCAGGAAAACACTGGTGACTCTCCCAGCAAATGATGCCCCGATACAAGCAGGATTTGAAAGCAGTTTGTAGGTTGCCCCAGCATTTTCCTCTAGCTCTGCTCTGCCATTGCTGCTACTGGGGCAGATCTACTGTGAGGAATGCCATTAGTTGGTGCCCTGTGAGAGGTGATGGGGACAAGCAGCAGTTTGCCCTGAGCACAGAAAACAGGGTCTGAGGCAAAGTAACCTTAATTATCTCTTCTCCTCCAGTCCCCAAGGGGTGAAACTGTTTGGGAACACTTGAGATTCCAGCATTTTTGGTCACTTTACAGGCTAATGCTGCTTTCTGAGAGGCATTTTCCCTCTGCATCGACAGCATCCCCCAATCAGATGGAACAGCACCCTGCAGAGCAGCCCTGGGCACACAGTAGCCCAAGGCTACAAGCAAGCCCTATAATCTCGTGATCCCTGGAAGTAACTTGTAAATTGCTGATTGAAAGAAAAAAAAAGGCAAGGAATTATTCAAAAATATATCTTTATTTTTTTTTGTTCATCAGCTGTTTAAATAATCCCATTAAAATACGTTTTATTGCACGTTAAAGAACCTTTCTGGATTCTGTCTTATATAAAATAAGCTTATGTAGAGAGAGGAAAAGAGACTTTCTTAGACACATACACGCACATTCACTCTCAGTCACTCTGGATCTACAAAAACCCTAAGCAGCCAACCTGGTGTAGGTTCAATTCATCCTCAACATCTATACAGTGTGCTCTGGGCAGCTAAGAATCAGCTTTGGTCACAAAGAGTCAGGTGCAGGACTGGGAGAGAGAGGAAAAGCACTATCACTGAGTTGGGTGTCCCCAAGGTCTCCCCCACAGGCAGCCCCTACAGGGTCTGGTGTGGTGAAGTGGTGCAGCTGGGAGCACTGGAGGCAAAACACGTGTGTTGACACAACATGGTGGAATGGAGGAGGCGTAAGCAAGGTGGATGACATACCAGTGGGGGAGATGTACCCTCCAGCCACCTCCCTGGAGGGCTTTGTGCTGAGCCCAGGCCAGTCGAAATGGCTCCGACCCCTCCTCAGGCACTGCCAGCTCTAGGCGGGGACAGGGGCACCTGCAGGAGGGAAGTCCTTGCCTGGGGTTGAGCAGGAAAAGAGCAGCCACCTCCCTGTGAAGCTTCTGGGAAGTCATGTGGGGCTGAGGCCACAGGCTGCTTAACGAGCATCTCTGAGGTTACTTCTAATAGATGGCTTGAGCCATGTAAAATGAAACAAGCTTGCAGAGTATGCAGCTCATTACTGCAATCCGAATTAGATTTCATGCCCTTTTCAGAGGATTCTTGGCAGATGACTTCAGTTTTCCTGCTCAAGCTGTGCAATGACTTCCTCTACAAGCACATCTATGGCTATCCTGACTTCACACCTCAGAATAAAGTGCTCCTCAGGCCACCCTGAGAATCAAAAATCAAGCTCAGGGCTTTCTATGCACTTTGTGCTCTTTCCAAATCCCTGTTATTCCTACAATTGTCACACTAAGTTCCTGAAAGCCCTGGGTTTTTTCCACAAGTCAAGCCACACAGCAGAGAGCAATCAGCATTAATACTCAATAAGGCAGCAATCTTCTGCCATGGAATAATTCCTGCCCACTTACAATGGGGTGTGTGCAGTTGGTTGCTAATGCAACACCTCTGTCTGACAAGACATCCCAGCTCAGTGCCACATCCTGTTCCAGCCGTCTCCTGCAATGATTAACTTGAGAACTGATGCTGCCTGAAGATCCTAATTTCTCTGAGCCCTCAGCTTTTGCACCTGAGCTTTGCTCGGAGAAGCTTTTGACCACAAGTTCAATCCCTGAAGAAGGGTCTGACTCAACAGCCCTTCAGTACTAGTTTGGATGTGTGACTTTCACCTCTGGATGTGTGGGTCCAGCACCCACCTCTTCCTTTGGCACCTGGATGGGTGGGTAAATAAGGGTCAGTGCTGCCCAACGTCTAGTGTGTCAGGCAGCTGCTCTGTGAACGCAGTCTCTAGCCTCAAAGTGCTGTAATTTGGAGGGGGAGTCCTGGGCAAGGGGCTGTCCTGGGGCAGTGGCAGGCGGAGGGCGGTGTTAAAAGTGGGCAGGTCCTCATCGATGCAGACGGGGTTATCGTGGCCCTGCCTCTCCAGATCTCCGACCTGCGGGGACCGCTCGGTTTTTCGACCATTCCACCATTTCTTTGCCTTTTGCCACTGCCGCCGCATTACAATGGAAAGGGAATCGATGAAGAAGACCTCGACAATCTCAATGACGCAAACCACTGAGCAGCTCATCCAAAGGCCCAGCTGGCCTCCGAAGTTGGAAAGAAGAATGACAAGCTGGAAGAGAAGACAGCGCAAGGTTATCACCTCCTGTGGGCACTGGACATGTGTCCCTGGCATCATTATAGAATCATAGAATGATTTGGGTTGGAAGGGACCTTAAAGATCATCTAATTCAAATCCCCCTGCCATGGGCAGGGACACCTCCCACCCACTACATCAGGTTGCCCAATGCCTCATCCAGCCTACCCTTAAAAACCTCCAGAGAGGGGGCATCCACTACCTCTCTAGGAAACCTGTTCCAGTGTCTCACCACCCTCAAAGGAAAGAATTTCTTTCTTATCTCCAGCCCGATTAAAATTCACATAAATTACTTCTAGGGCTGGTAGCCTGTACCCTATTAAAAACTTTTGTCACAGCCTTTCTGTAGCCCCCCTTCAGGTATTGATAAGCTACTATGAGCTCCCCCCTGAGTTTTCTCCAGGCTGAACAACCCCAACTCCTTCAGCCTCATAAGGGAGATGCTCCAGCCCTCCGGTCATCTTCGTGGACCTCCTCTGGGACACTGGACCAAGCTGGAGCACCAAGGGCTTGCTGTGAGAACTACTAAATGCTCTACCTCTGCTGTCTGTGTTATGTTCTCCTGCTCTACTTCAGCAGGAGCTCAGCAGGCAGCAGGAAGGTGAAGTGCTTGGGACTAGCACTTAAAAAGCAGGCACACATAACAGGACTCAAAAGGAAGGACCAGGCTCCCTTCCATCATCCATGGAAGGTCTTTTGCCCCTGCCTGGATGGCACCACTCCCCTCGTGAGATGAAAACCTCAAGCCTGGCTTAGAGGAAGAGTTGCATCTTCCCAGAGCTGACTGAGGAACCCCTGTGCTCACATACCGTGTTGGCAGGATTCTCTGAAATGAATCTCTCATTCAGGTCTTTGTAAAACACCATGAGGTTTGCGAGGTCTGTCCTGAGAAGAGAAATAGAAGGCAGGCTGGGGTTTAGTAAAACAATAACATGAAACAAACTGAAAAACTATGCAAATAACCAGTTGGACCAGTAGGGCTGGGCCACTCTAAGGGAGCTTTTTTCCCAATTGCCATCATTAGGGCTGCTGAGATTGTATCTAAGCTTGAGGTGCAAGCTAGAAATGGACTTACTTGTTCAGCTTCTTATTGAGTTTTTGCCCTTTGTCCCAGGAGAGAACCCGAAGCATCCAGTCCTGGAAAAAATACAGAAAATACCAATATAGCTGTGTGTGCTTGTGTGGAAATCTCCTGGAAAAGGAGCTCATACTCCACACTTCTTTGGACTAGCTTGGGTGCCAGAACTGAATGTGTGTGATGGGCTAGCTGTCCCTGAGGGGATGTCCCAGCCCTCAAGCCAAATTTTAGTTTAATGGTGAGCTCCTGGAGGGGATGCCCTGACATGGACACGACAGACAGCCTCTGGGAGGAGCACTATTGAAGTGCTAACTAATACCCCAGGGGGCCTCTGCTTCTGCATTGAACCTCTGGGTTTATTTAATGCCTTGTTATGCTGCCCTGCAGTCAGGGCTGAGAGAAGTTAGGAACTGACCTCTGACACTGCAGATGGCCACTGAGCGATGCTGGTGGTGAGTGCCCACTCCTTGAAGCTGGAGAGAAAAGCAGATTGTCAATTGTGAGCTCAAACTCCCCCCCACACACAGCATTTTACCTTTGTTTGTGGGTAGGACTTACCTGCAGGCATCTTTGCAGATCTGCTGGCAGCCCAGCTGCTCCTTCACAAACTTCTCATGCAATCTGTAGTAGCAGTACACTGCATGAAGGGAACACGGAAGGAGTAAGAAAAGCCAAAAAGAAAAACGATCTTTTGCGACTTATGCTGGAGTGGAGTTTCTAGGGTGTAGTGACCTTTGTGGTCACCACCTTTACAGTGGGGATAAAAAGAATAACCCCATAAATATTGCAAAATACTCTGGAGAAGTGTTGTCACTTGACCTCACTTGGCCAAGTCCTCCACTCAACCACTTCAGTAGTGTGACCAAATGACAAGCAATTAGGGCAACTGTCAGAAACAAGTCAATCTAAACAAGAGAGGCAGTTGTGGGCTCTGTAGGATGGGGTCTTAAATAGGATAAGGCAGATTTGCCTCTTCTCAGTGCACTGTGTGGCCAGGATGGTGCTGGGTACAGGTAGGGCTGTGCTGACCAGGGACAGTGCAGTGGAGGGATGTGACTGGCAGCTGACAGTTGAGGCATGTGCAGTGAGGGAAGTGTCTGAATACTTACTCCAGTTGGGGTTTTTCTTGTAGTTGCAGTATTCTGCCCCAGCAGGTAAGGGCTGTGCATACTGGGCACAGCCACAGGAGTCCACCATGGCCTTCTGAAAGCAGGAGTGCAGGCAAATCTGGGGAGATAAACAAAGAGCTGGTGTCTAAGCAGCAGAGGCTGCTGCACTTCTGCAAGACCAAGGTCCAGGCTCAAACACACCTAAAAATATCCTCTGTTTATGACAGCAATAAGATGGGAATCCCATTTCCCTGGGCTTTCAAGTTCTGTTGCTAGTGAATACAAACACAGGAGGAAAGCATCATGGAGGGTTTAGGATGCCAGTGTAAGGAACAAGAAAATCCTGTCTGAAGGAAGAGGTTCTATGAATGTTCCCACTTCCCCTGTAGCCAGAAAAAGTTTCAGTGCTCCAGCTGAGTTTTCCACAGCTAAGGAGGTTTTCAGTCTGCCATGGCATGTGGTCCATGAATCAGCAATTAAGTGTGGGAAGTGAGTCACTGGTGAAAATGTTCACTGCTTTGATCAAATTGTGTTGCTGCGTATTTGGAGACCTGAAGTTGTAAGGATTTAGAAGGCAGCAAGGTCAGTGTTTCGTGCTCAAACACTTAATCAGCTGCAACAAGCAGGAATTGAACTTCTCTTTCTGAAATATCAAGCCATCAAGCCTTTTGGTCCCTGCCCTCATGCATCCTGAGTTTTGGTAAAGCAGTGTTCTTAAAAACCTGGCATTATATCTGTATAGTCCTACCTGCCAGTATATCACAGCAGGTTTCAGGAATAATAACCCACAATATAAAAATTCAGCCTAGGCAGAGGCTTTGCAGAAGGCAGTAGCTAATATAATTACAGATCTTCAAGTGGAGAGTGTCGGAACAACTGACACTCTCCAAAAGGACCCAATTACAAAAACGATGCAAAATTAGTGGAAACTTACTCTGCAAACAAACATCCTGCTATCTGGATACTGATTAGATGGTATCTGTTATTCGTGGAGTCCTAAAGGTCACAATTTCTGGCTTCAAGGGTTACTAAACTGCAACATTTACTCGGCCAATATTTTCCAGTCTCACATTGCTTGAAAATTGCCTAATGAGCTAATGTGCTCTCTTTATCTAACAAGGTGCCTAAGGGAACTTCAAACATCAACCACTTAGGAATAAAAGTTGTATGTTAAAAGCCTCATTGGTATTTTACATCAGTGCTAAGGAGCAGTGACCCTGTGCCTGAATGACAGTTCAGATCATCTCAGATCCCAAACTCCACAATACTAAAGAGCTTTTTATAAAGGTTGCTTTCCAGTGACTGATAAAATCAAGTGCAGATTTACCTGGAGTGAGTAGCTCTTGTTGTAGAGATTTTCAACGGGTATGTCATCCCCAGTCTCTGTACAGTCACTGTAGGGTTTGCTCAGCTTGCGGGATCGAGTCTGAGAATCAAAAAAGAACAGATCTTGGGGTTTTTTTTGGAGTTCAAAGAGAAACCGAAAGACTTGGTGGCAGTTCATGAAGATTCTGAAACTGTAAGTGACGCAGGAGGTTCAAACAGCATGTTTACCTTCTGCCATCTCAAGTGATTTGTCAAGCACTTGTCTAAACAAGGGGGTTTTTTTGTTTGTAATATTCATTTCCCTAAGCACTTCCCTGGCTGGATTATCTGCTGTTTTCCTTGAAAACCTCTGGAGGAATGCAGTGAGGATTTTTCAAAGCAGAGTAATTCAAGTGCATGTTTTCTCTTACTGCAAAGTCCTAGAGGCTATGTATGCATCGTTTATCTTGGATGTGTGATTGTTCTGGGGGAAAGGGAATTGTTGGCTGGGGATTTTTTTTTTTTTCTGTGAAGACGCACAACTTCATGATCTGTTGCTGAACTGGCTGCTTCTGGCAGCACTTTAGGCTCTGATAGTCTTCAATAGCACCTCTCTAAAATCACCCTAAATCAAATGTTTTTATCTCTTTGGGGACTTTTTCCAGCTGCTGCTTTGACACTCCCTCTCCTTTGTTAACACTTCTTTCTGTTCTGAAATCTCTGTCTGGAGAAAAGAGCTTTGAAATGCCAAGTACTTTGCCTGCAAGGTCTGCTCAGACTAGGGCTGGGAGCCCTCAAATTCACCAGACTTGATTCTGGCTGGATCGGCTGCTTCCTGCAGACTGCCTTACTCTGCTCAGCTCTAATCTCTGACTATCTTTCTTCAGTAATTATCTGCATTATAACAAGGAAAATGGCCTGAAACCACAAGAAATGTCCTCCATTGAAGTATCCATTTGCCTATCTCTCTCTACAGACTTTAAAATTAAGGGCTGATCCTACAAGGGATCAATTTAGCCAGAACCTGAGAAATGCTCACTTACCTTTCAGACACCGACTACATATCTAGAGGTTACTGAGGTCAAACCTGATAGCGAGCATTACCATTTTTATCTGCAGCATTAGAAAGCCACGGGCATATGTGGTGCAAGTCAGCTCCTTTTAAAAGATGCTGTCACTCCTTTAAAAAGATGCCCTTAAAGAGTCTTTCTTTGGAGGGAACACAGAAATATGTGATTTCAATATTAGAGAGGAATTAGCTCTGAAAACTGAATAAGATCAGCTTTTAATAAGCTTTTAAATCCTCAGTCTGCTGCTGCATCTTCTACCAGATGCTAGATCCTTCCTAGAGAATTTTTTTTTGTGGCTTATACCCCTACACAAGTTTAGTTGTTCATGCAGACACCTAAATAATTTCCAAACTAAGTATTTAACTAAATCACCAAAACTCATACCAAGCAATGCCAAGCATTCCAAACATTTTTGAAGGTGGTTGGGGGAGAGTCCTAGTACACAGCAAAAACACGAGTGATCATCTAGACACTTGCATTTGCATTTGGGAAACAGTAACCACCATGCCCAAGCCTGTCATGAGTAGCCCATGTCTGTTGTTCCCTCCTTATGTATTTGGATGTGGGTAAAAGGACTGACACAGCATCCTGGTAGTGGGGCAGACCTGTCCTGATAACTGTTGACTCTTGGCAGGATCTCTGGAGGCCTCCCTTACTGGCAATGCAGGGATCACAGAAATTGTGTCCAGCTTCTGTTTTGGCTGCCACACCAGGATGCAATCAGATCACTTCCTTGTGCCAAATCTTTCAAAACACGGCCATTGAGACACATTTAATCTTGTTTTTTTTAATACTATATGCCACAGTGCAAAACTACACTGCCAGGAAAATATTAATTATTGAGACTCTGCCTGCAGTGATTTTCCCTTGCACAGAGTAATAGTCATAAAATAGTCTTGAGAGACTTTGACTCCTTTACACCGTTCTGGTTCTCATCCCTCCCATTCACTTTTAGTTTGGCAGGTAGTATCTATCTAACTCCACTGGCCAGACCAAGAAGTTGTGGCCACAGCTTTTCAGGCAGCTGGAAGATAGTTAACAACTTGCGCATTTGAAAGCCTGTTTTCAATGTCTTCTCTAATGCGTGGACTATCTACATCTGGCACACCCAGCCGGGACAGATAAGCAAACTGGCTGATGCATTTGAGTAAACCATCAGTGATGAAAAGGCACAACTAAAACGCTCTTAACAGCCCATCCAAATGAAAGTGGAAAGTCTGGCTTGGCAGATGGCACTGCTTTCACTTCTTTATTATGACAAGAAGCCCCCTAAGTCAAATGCCACCTCTGTATTACACTAATTGGGAGCTGTAGCCCTCCCTGCCCCTGCAGACAGCAAAAGCAAGATGCTTCACTAAAGCTGACAAAGGCAGAATCACTGCCCACCAGATTTTCTTTACAGCTGAGATAGCAATAAGCCCACCAGAACAAATTACATCTACAGAATAGTTAAATGTGTACCTCCCTGACTCTCTAAGACCTGAACTTAAGGCGGGTTACTTGCAGCTCAAGCTCGTCCTTTTCCACCCCTGGAAGCTGCATGGGATACAAATCCTTCTGCTCATTGCTGAAATGCAACAGGGCATTTAACAACACAATTCTGTGGTTTGGATTTTGCTGTGAAAACCAACCAACCAAACAAAAAAATTCCCTAAGAAAGCGAATACACTGGGGAGAAGAGTGAACAAATAAACTGTTCGGTTTACTGTTTCCTACAGCCTGTTTACTGTTTCCTACTGTTTTCCTACAGCCTCCATATAAACGGAAACAGAGCTCAGAAAAGTACTATAATAAGATTTTTCTCAAAATGCCTGAGTGTGGCACTAGATGCCCTCCAGCTGTTGGCTCTGTTCACATATCGGTTCATATTTACACCTACTTCATGGAAAGGGTAATTGGAAACAAGTTACAGTCACTCACAAAGTGCATCCCTATGGAGGTGGCTGCTGCAGTCTCAATTTCTGTGCCGATATCTTCAATGAAGGGGTATTCATTTTGGTCATGGACAATGATCTTGGCTCCTGTTGATGTCACCAGGAAGGGGTTGTAGTCTGCTTCATCTATATACAGAACAACCTGAAGTCCTGAAGGACAGAGACAAGGCAGAAGCAGAGTTACACCAGAAGCCATAGGTGTTTTTTTTTTCCCTGGTCAGGAAAGGCAGCATAGTTTACTTAATATTATCTGGTCTTAAGTACCAAGCAAAGCCTTTGCAGTGCTAGACTGAGACATTTGCAGCAAGCAACGTCCCTCCACACACCCAAGTACAGCAAACAGACAGTATCTCTGCAGAACGTGGCTGATACTCACTTTAAAGCATTATATAACTGGGAAGCAGTAATTTCGGATGGAAAACATTAGTGATGCAATGATATTATCTTTGTATTCTCTGGCAATAGTTTGCACTAGTTCAAACAAGCACTTCCCCAATCAGCTCGCACATCTAGAGCCAACACATCAATCACTCTCCAGCAGGATCCAGTTCGCTGAGCCACTCTTTATCTAATAGTTCCTTGGGCAAACCGGGCTTCCTTCTTACCGTACTCGCTGCCGCCGGTCGAGGTGCTGAGGACGGTCCCGTTCTCTCCGCTGTTGAAGGTGTAGCAGTTGCCATGCAGGGGATGGTGGAAACGAGTGAAGTGCCTGAAACAAATAAAATATCCTTATATTGCCCTCTGCAGTCACAGCAAGACCAGTTGTTTTTTTGTTGGTGTTAGGGTTTTTTGGTTTTTTTTTTTGGTGTTGTTTTTTTGTGGCAAACTAAAAATGTGGGTCTTTTTCTTAATATCTCCAAACTACATGCAAATACGATTTGGTTTAAAAGCATCACAAAATGAAAAATTTCAGAGGTTTTCACCTGGGAATGAGGGATGAAAGGATGGGGAAGTGGATTTACAGAACAAGCAGGAAGGTGGTAGTGGAGGGGACAGAGTCCTCTTTCCTGAGACAGCCAAATGTTCTAAAGGAACATGAACCCCCATTTTTCAGAAAGATTTCACAGCCAGTGTCATTCAGGGGAGGGCGAGGACACACCCTCGTGATTCAAACCCATTCATATCTCTCCTCTGAACATCTCCTCCCACTCAAGCAAATGTCTTCATTCCAAGAAAAAAAATGTTATTTATACATTTGGAGGATTACAGACCCAACCAAAATGCCTTCAATGATATCTGCTAAATTCAGAGTTACAGTGCTGCTTGCTTTGTGCATAGCAGTAGAGAAATTCCTAAACTTCAGTTTTAAGTGAAATTTTATCTCCACAACTGCAGAGGCAAACTCTGCTGTGGTCCCCAGTATGAAGGGATGACTATCCTGTTAGCAGGACACACAAGAATTTTACTGCCACAATCATATGCAGGTGATTTGATTCTGACAAAACCCAGGTGTTTATCTTAAGTGTGGACAGCACAAACAATAACAGATATTAAATGAAAGAGCATAATAAGAGTTCAAGAAGATGCAAATGTTTGCCTTCATATAAAAATGGAAATGGTTCTCGCTGGAATGCAGCAAATACAAAAAAATCAATGCCTATGTATTATGTACTTGGAAATAAGTCGTTAAGCTGGCAGGTATTTTCTGTGCACTGACCTTTTGTCACAAGATAGGCCATCAAAGAAACATGTCAGTAGAAGGTCATCAGCAGAATAACTCAATTTCTCTTTAGTCTCCAGGGGAATTTGTGCCATGATGTTCATGTAATGCAGCTTGTACCATTCTTGGATAGCATTAACACCAGAACTGAATGTATAAAGTGCACACTCACTGCTGTTGTTTGCATCGCACTGATAATTACAAAGGGGAAAAAGTGTTTCAGATGAAATGAAATGATGGATTCTACAAGGTAGGTGTGATACCATTTCTCTTCCACAGTAATAACCATGCATAAAGTAACAGTGGCAGCAAGAGGACAAAGGGGCATTCAAAGACTTTTCATTCAGGGCTAAACAATACAAATAAACATTTTAGGTCCAAAGCAGAAGTCACCAAATCTATTTGAACACAATTCAGGAAGGTGCTTCTCTTCCAGTGGCTGGAGATGAATCTGCATGAAGCCATGGAGGCATGCAGAATGGTAAAAGAGCAGAGGGAACATTATTCGCTTTAAAGTTACCTAAACAAGCAATAAAACTGGCCAGACCCAAAACACCCCTTCACTGCCCCACGAGGAACTTGCTGGCCAAGGAAGAGTGAGATACTCACCAGCTGGAAGCCGATGATATCATTTGAATCCCCGGAGTTCACTATGGATGAATCCTTGTGAAAGACACTGCCCTCTATTTTCCTCTTCTGGCCACTGCGAAGGTCAATCACTGTCTTTGAGAAGTCCTCAAACTTCAGCAGAGGGATCTGCTTAAAGAAGTGACTCCCTGTGCTGTTCCACTCATCCACGGACCGGCGCACCTTGGACTTGCCCTCTGAAAATCCGTAGAAAGTCTCCAAAGCTTTTTTTGTCTCTTTGTCCAATTCAGATAAATAGTCTTTCATGGAACTGTACCTGCAGTGGAGACAATTTGACAGAAAGTGACATCCCATCGCATCTCACCACCTTGCTGCAGTGTTTTACCCTGAATCTCATAGCTCAGGACAGAGGTATTAGTCTCAGACGCACATCCATCTCTCTTTCCACCACATCAATTTACACTGGAATGAGCAGACAGAGTAACCCCCTCAGAGAGATATCACAGCAAAGCAGATTGTACTACAGAGAAAGCCCTTACAGACTCCCAAGCCACTCGAAGGATGTTCTAACAAGCCTAAGGAGACAGCTCATGTAGAAATACAACTTCTGCATTTGTGCCAGGTGACATGGAACATGGGAGGGACCAGGGTGGACAGCCGGCAGGAGAATAGACATCAATTTATCAGTATTGATGTTTGAAAACGTCAAGACATCTTATATAGAAAGGGACCGCAGAGTCGTGATACACACTCTCTGTCCATTTTAAAGCAGACCGCGTTTATAACGTAACTTTGACCTCAGAGAGATTTTGAAGAGAAAGACAGAGCCAGTCAGGGTCTGTGTGAAGCAGAAAACTGAAGTGTAGCTCGGCAGGCAGCAGGCAGCAAGCAGAAGGTGTGTCTGAAGAGCATCAACACAGAGGTGGATTTGATACTCGAAAGTGCCAGAGAAGGAAAACTCCTGGCAGGAAAAGCTGAGGAGCGGAATAAGCCCAAGAAGGGGTTTGGTGCCGGGAGGATGAAGTGGCCTGGAGTCCTTGGTGGCTGAAGACCACCCTGTGCCCTCTGCCCACCTCCCAGCACCCCGTGCCTTACTTGTAGGGGTTGATGTTGCAGATGGTGACGGCGGGGAAGGGCAGCTTCTGGAACTGGACGGTGACGGAGACCGAGGCGCTGTAGTAGTTGAGGAGGAGCTCGGCGCACTGCCAGAGGATCAACCCCACGGCGCTGAGGGTCAGTAGGATCCAGATGAAGCGGCGCAGGCGGCCGCGGGACACGACGATGCGGCGGCAGCCGTGCGTGTTGGTGTTGAGGCAGTACCAGCGCATCAGCTCGCTCAGTGTCGGAGCCTGCGGGCCCTTCACCGGCAGCGTCCTCTTGATGCGGGCCGTGATCTTCTTCCCGGGGGCCATAGTGCTGGCGGCACCTGCCGAGGGACACACAGACCCGGAGACTGAGCGGGATGGGCTCCGGTGCCCTCCCTGCTCCCTACCGCCGGAGCCGCCGCCACCGCTCGTCCCCGGCGCCGCGCCAACCCACGCGTCGTCCCCCCCTCACCGCCTCACCTCGCTCGCCCTCCGGGTCCGGTGGGGCCATGCTGTGATCCCGGACCCGTCCCCGCTGCCGATGGC
>VZTY01017143.1:0-22484 GCA_013400935.1 Turnix velox | reverse complement strand
AGTAGAGCTGGGAGAGCCTGTTGTGTCTGGAGCTGTAGAGGTGAGAAAAGCTTCAGTGGATGTTCCATCTGGACCTGTAGTTACTGCAGTTGTGGTTTCTCTTGCTCTACTTGATGTTTTTGCTCTGGTAGAGATCAGTGGTGAGGTTGTCTCAAGAGCAGAGGTTTGTTCTGGAGTGGAAGATCCTGTAGCTGTAGCCTGGTGAGGAGCTGTGGATTGGGTAGCATTGGAGGGTGTCACCCTGGTGGAGGTGCCCTGAGTGGTTGCCTTTTCCATTGGGGTGTTGGTGGAGGGAGTAGTGGAGGTTTTTGTCTCTGTGGTTGAGAGAGGAGCAGCAGTGGATGTTCTGGGTCTACTGGTCATGACTGTAGTGGTGGTTTCTTCCATTGTGGCTGAGGTTCCAGTACTGGTGGATACAAGTGGGGAGGCTGTCCCAGGAGCAGAGGTCTGTGCTGGAGAGGTGGAGGCTGTAGCCTGAGGAAGAGTTGTAGACTGAGCAGCTGTGCTAGAGGTTGACACCATTGTGGTTGAATTGCTCAGAGTCGATGCTTCTTCTGCTGGGGTGCTGGTGTAGGAATTAGTGGAGGTTTTTGTCTCTGTGGTTGAGAGAGGAGCAGCAGTGGATGTTCCAGGCCTAGTGGTCATTACTCCAGTGGTGGTTTCTTTAGTTGTGGTTGAGGTTCCTGCAGTGTTGGTAAGAAGTGAAGAGGCTGTCCCAGTAACAGAGGTGTGAGCTGGAGTGGTGGATGGTGTAGTCTGTGGAGGAGTCATAGACAGGGAACCTGTGCTGGAGGTTGGCACCGTGGTAGTGGAGGTGCTCAGAGTGGATGCCTCTTCAGTTGAGGAGGTTGTGAAGGGAGCAGTGGAGGTTGTTGGCACAGTAGAGGTTTGTGGAGATGTAGTCTGATTTCTGTTGGTGTTGTCTTGAGCTGTACTGAGAGGACCTGGCAAGAACGAGGAGGGAGATGAGCTTGTGCCAGGAGCAGAGGTGAGAGAGCCTGTTGTCTCTGGAGCTGTAGAGGTGAGACGAGCTGCAGTGGATGTTCTTTCAGAACTGGAAGTGACTGCAGTGGTGGTTTCTGCAGCTTTTGTTGAAGTTTCTACTCTGGTGGAGAGGTTTAATGTGGTTTTGTCGAGAGAATAGGTTTGTGTTGTAGTGAAAGGTTGTGTAACTGTCGTCTGTTGAGTTGTGGACCTGGCAGCTGTGGGGGAGTTGTTCAGTGTGGTTGTCCCTTCAGTTGAGTTGCTGGGGAAGGGAGCAGTGGAATTTGATGGCAGAGTAGGGGTAGGGGTAGATACGGTCAGATTTGTGGAGGTGCTGGCCTCAGCAGTGCTGTGACGACCTGGCAAAAACATGGAGGGAGATGAGCTTGTGCCCAGAGCTGAGGAGGGAGAACCTGTTGTCTCCTGATCTGTGGTGGAGAGAGGAGCTGCAGTGGATGCCCTGTTCTTGTTTCTAACCCCTGCCCCTTGTCCTGTGGCTCCCTGCCCTGGCAAACAGCTTTCCTGGAGTCCCTGAGAGCCCCCCACAGCCTTCTCTTCTTTAGGCTGAGCCCATATCTATAGAACATTTAACAGTATCTCTGTTTTTTCCACCCCAATAGAATGACTCTCTTCCCCTTGAGGGGAAGTCATGTGGACTGTTCTGTTTCTAAGGAGGGGCCCATTCTATTAATAATCCTTGAGAGGAATCACACCCTCCACGGGCTCTCCCCTGTCATGTTGGTTGTGTCACCTCAGAAGCTTCTCTGCTTGTGAGGCATACCAGCCTGGTTAGGTAACACTATTGACTGAGCCAACAATGTGTGCTTGTAGCCCAGAAGGTCAAACCTTATCCTGGACTGTATGAGAAGAGCTGTGAGCAGCAGGTAGAGGTGATTCTGCCTCTGCTCTGCTGTGATGAGACCCCACCTGGAGTTACTGTGGCCAGATCTGGTTCCCTCAGTGCAAGAAGGACATGGAGCTGCTGGAGAGCAGCCAGAGGAGGCCACCATAATGATGAGAGGAGTGGAGCCATCTCTTTTGTGAGGACAGGCTGAGAGAGTTGGGGCTATTCAGGCTGAAGAAGAGAAGGCTCCAGAGGGACCTTCTAGTGGCCTCCCAGTGCTTGAAGGGGCTCCAGGAAAGCTGGGGAGGGGCAGGGTTAGATGAGCCATGAGGAAGAAGTTCTTCCCCATGAGGGTGGGGAGAACCTTGTCTCAGGATGCCCAGAGACATGGTGGAGGACCCCAATAAGCCTGAAGACATCCAACACCAGGCTTGCTGAGGGTCTGAGCAACCTGATGTAGTGCAGGATGTCCCTGCTATCTTCAGGGGGTTGGACAGGATGGCAGTTGTTGGACTGGATGCAATTGTTGGCACACTGCACTTGGCCAAGAGCCACCTCCCCTCCAGAAGCTGCACTGCCCCATTAACACGCTGTGCAAAGCAAACTAATAAAGGCTCCCTCTTAGCATGACTTGTTAGCGGTCATCCAGAGCTAAGCAAAGCACAACCCTCTCTCTTATAGGCAAAAATAACACCTTGCCCCTTCCTTGTTCCTTTATGTTTGTCATCTTTATAGGTTCTGAGCCCATTCAAGTGAGGCTTCAGCATTTCTGCTGTGAGAATGCTTGGGTGGCTGTGGGAAGTTCGCATGGAAATACCAATGCTTCCAATAAAATCAAGCCTTGAAAGTTCAGAGGCATGACTCAATGAAAGTACATTTCTTGTCAGAGGAGAGGGTAGATCTGTATAAACATTATGAATACACTTTTTTTTCCCCTGAAAGTTATGATTTGAGGGGTTGAAATTAGATGATGTTTAAAGGTCCAACCCAAACCATTCTATCATTCAATGATTCTAAACTGGGATCCCTGTACCCTGCTCTGTGTGTGTGTGTGTATACACTCAGCAAAAAAGGGGNAGGACCTAACCACTCTCCTAGTAAAGAACTTCCCCCTATCATCCAACCTAAATCTTCCCTCCTTCAACTTGGATCCATTTCCCCTAGTCCTGCTATTGTCAGCCCTTTCAAAGAGTTTACTCCCTTCCTGGGTGTAGGTTCCCTTCAGGTATTGAAAGGCTGCAATGAGGTCACCCCGCAGCCTTCTCTTCTCAGGGCTGAACAAGCCCAACTCCCTCAGCCTGTCCTCATAGGGGAGGTGCTCCAGCCCCCTGATCATCTTCGTGGCCCTCCTCTGGACCCTTTCCAAAATCTCTATGTCTTCCCTTTACTCTTTCTGGTTTTTCGTCCATCCCTGGAAATGTAAAGTAGATCTGTTATGTTTTGGGTTTTTTTTTTCTGAATACAAAAGGAAGGAATTAGTTTTGCCTTCTCTCTTCATTTGCTGAATGAAGCTGGTAGACAGCAAATCTGTACCTCAGTGTTGGTATTTCATTCTGTTCCTTTAACATAAAATAATATTTAGGTGGTGTGAATAGAATAATATTTAGGATGTGTGATCCCTCAGCCCTGATTGCCCTGACTAGAAGTGATGGATGAAAATTAGAAGAGGGGAGATTGAGGCTGAAGAGAAGAAAGAAGTTCTTTGCTGTGAGGGTGGTGAGACACTGGAAGAGGTTGCCCAGAGAGGTTGTGGATGCCCCCTCAATCCCTGGAGGTGTTTAAGGCCAGATTGGATGAGGCATTGAGCAACCTGGTGCAGTGTGAGGTGTCCCTGCCCATGGCAGGGGGGTTGGAACTAGATGTTCTTTAAGATCCTTTCCAACCCAAACCTTTCTATGTTTCTACCATTATTCTATTATTTGCTCCCAGTACAATGAGATGTATGATTTGCTTTCTGCCTGTGCAAGCAGCTCCTGACAAAGAAGTCCCAAACAATTCCCTCAGCCAGCAAATTCCTCCACTTCCATCTCCATCAATTGAAATTAATTCCCCTTCTATTCTTGACCATCTCTCTAAGTCCAGTGACTTCATCTCTTAAGTGCCTTATTTCTTTTAGAAAATGAGATTTTTATTCCTTTGGGTAACAGCTACTACAAAACAGCATTTCCGTAAAGAAATCAAGAAATTCAAACTTGGATTTTCAAAGATTATTCGATTTTTAGCATATTAAATGCCTCCTAGGTTTCAAATTCAGAAGTACTCACAAAGCTAACTCTCACTTTATAAGAAATATTAATTCTGTAACTTGAGCGTTTCAGACCTGTGTCATTTTGTTGCCATTGGAAGTATCATTTTTGATTTCTAGATGCCACTTTTTAAAGGGTAAAAAATATACCATTCGAAAGCATAGTAAAATTTTCAAAATTGTTCTATCTTGATTATTTTCTAGAAGATTGTATGCTCTGGATATTTTCCCCCCTCTTTTTAGAAAAGAAGAACTTAACTGAGGATTGTACACGCACAATTCATGGAGTAAAATTAGCATTTCATCCATTCTTTAGATAAAAGTTAAGAAATTAGGTTTGTATTAGCTTTTGCTGAATGAAAATAGAAAACAATTTGTTATTACCACCTGATTTATAGCTACTAAAGCTGGAAAACCTTATATTTTTCTTACTGAGTAAATGTACTAAAAAATGACAAGGCAATGAGCAAGATCAGAACATCCCCCAAGAGAGTGTGGCAAAAGGTTTTTCCCTAGTCCCACAAGGTAAACCCTGAAGAAATTCAATCAGCAGCATTGGTGGAATACTTTCATAAATAAAAATAAAATATATTCTCTTTGGGTTTAGTTTCTAGAACACACTGGCAAAATTTTTCAGTCAAAGTAACAAATAAATTCCACTCACCTGAAAAGCAGCACAATGCTATGATAATATATATAAACTTCTGCTTGTGTTGAGGTAAATTTGTTGTCCAATCCATCCTTTTGCTTTTCTGAAAAAGTTCTAGCTCTACCTGCTGAGTCCAAAATACCCTTCAGTGTCTTGCTGTGCTCTTGGTCAGACAGAAATAAACTCTCCCAGCCAAGTGTAAAGGATGAGTCTGATGGTCAAGGTGTAATGTTCTTAAGCTAAAGCACCTTGCATAATGCCAGTGCTTTGTTGAGGGGTTGGTGAGTGACACACCTTGCTTGTACCTTGCAGCCTGAGGATTTTAAATTGAGAATATGGTACTTTCCCTCTAGGTAAGGTAAATAAGAAACTTGCTGCTTGAAAAGGTCAGTGTGTGTTAATCTGAGTGTGAAATGATCAGGAATGGGGACTGGTCTACACCCTTAAGAAGGCCACAATCACACCTTCATCTGTTAGATATTTATGTTGAGGGTGGACACGTGACAGAAGGGAAGGCAGTAGCTCTCTTGAGTCTTACTTTTCACAATTACAACTCTTTTAACTGATAACGAGGAAGTATTTTTTGATGATAAGCTAGTAAAGGCCTGGAATTATATAGTCTTTAAGGACCCTTCCAACCCAAACCATTCTATATTTCTATGGTTTGATTGTTAAGGACAAACTCATTGCTCTCCTTCTTTCCCACCTGCATGGTACTAGTGCTTTGAGTTTGTCTCTCACTGCAATAACTGCTAAGGACTTTCCCTAGTAGACCCCTGGAATATCTTCCATGGTGGCTAAATGAGAGAATGGAGCATAGGACTCAGGAGAACATTTTTGAGGGAATGCACAGTTGAAAGAAGGGGACAAACTCAGTGAATTTCTGTGCTGCTATGTCTGGTTAACTGCAGCAGTAGGGTGTTTAAGGAAGAAGGACTGCCACATCCATGAATTAAGCTCATCATTAAAAAGATTTACAGCTATTTTGGACCATTGCCATTAGTATAAATTACACCACAGACTCCTTGGCTTTGGCTTCCCTCATCCCTCAGGTCCTGTCCTTATTCTCTTTTCAGAATCCCAATTCCCTCTCCTCTCACACTGCTTCCAAACCTGAAATTTTTGGTTCAAGATGGCCCAGAAAAGAATAAATGATCCTACCTGCATTTTCCTGTTCAATTCTAGTTGTGAATTCTCACTAAACTGTGTATTTTGGCTGGGGGGAGGGCCACAACCTCTTTAATTCCTGCTTCCTGATGGGAAGTCTTCATTACTAACTCAGCTCTAGGTTGCAAGTTTCCGAATTTTCAATTTTCCAAGAGTAACTAGCCAGGTCTTTAGAAAAGTAAATGCTTGTCTTTGTCATCTACAAAGTCTCTATCATACAATTATCATTTAATTAACTGGTTTACAGGAATTGTGAATGTTTATTTTAGTTGGATTGAAAAACCACGTTGTATCTACCGTGTTGTACAAGTGACAAGATGCAGTTCTAATTTGAATATCCCATATTTTTCTGTAAATACTTAAGATAGTTCACATGAAAAATGCTCTTTTCACAGGTAGGGTACTAGTAAAATCCAGTTGGCACATTCCTCACTAAACTAAAGGGAATTCAGTTTTTCTACTTCTAGTTCTGAGCAGGCTCCATTTATTCACATTAATATTATTTTTTCTGTAAAATGCAATTTCCAGTTGTTTATGTCATGCAGAGATTTGATTAATGGCTTGGTTTGCAAAGGCTGGATAACGTATAGAGATTGAAAGTTCCTCCCAAATGTTTATGAAATTACACAGAGTGCATATGTCATGGTCTGAAGAACTGACGTCTGTGTGTTCCTGTCTGGTTGTGCAAGCACTTAGATAAGTTGAATGCACATCCTTGACCTTTCCTCAGATGTTAGTAAGGGAAAAAGAATTTGGGCTTCAAAATTCATTTCTGCTTGGTTAGCCACAATCTTTAATGCAGTCTTGCTTTTGCTTTATCTTCACACATGATAAGGGTTAAAAATGGGTGGGGAGCAGAATCCTGTAGAGTCATTTGGAAAAAGAGATGCATTCAAATACACAGAGCTAAATAGAATCACAAAACGTGTTGGGTTGGAAGGGATCTTCAAAGGCCATCTAATGCCACCCCTTGCAATGAGAAGGGACATCCTGCACTAGATGGGGTTACTCAGAGCCCCAGCAAGCCTGGCCTTGGATGTCTCCAGGCTTGATGGAGCCTCCACCACCTCTCTGGGCAACCTGGGGCAGGGTCTCACCACCTTCATGGGGAAGAACTTCTTCCTAATGTCTCATCTATCCCTGCCCTGCTCTGGTTTCAAACCACTGCCCCTCATCCTGTGGCTCCAAGCCCTGGCAAACAGCCCCGTCCCAGCTTTCTTGGAGCCCCTTTGAACACTGGGAGGCCACTCCTGGAGCCTGGAGTTCTCCTGGAGCCTTCTCTTCTCCAACCTCGACAGCCCCAGCTCTCACAGGCTGTCCTTATGGAATGAGATTAAAACCGAGGAATTTTGGGAATAAATCTGAGAATCCTGAAGGTGTATGCAAAAATGCACAACCATGCTATTTTCACTTGGGATTTCAAGTATGAATAGCCAGTGGACTCGGGTTTTTAGTCTACTGATGCCAAAATCCTAGAGGGGAGAGCTGCAGAGACACACACAACAGGAAAGCAGGTGGGTAATGTTAAAAAGAAAGATAATCTGTCTGCAAAATAACATCCTTGAAATAGGGTTTGGTGCAAACATCTTTGCAATGTCATGACATTGCGCAGGACTTGGGATGAAAAGAGATCCCATGGATAAAACAAGAAAAAAAGTTAGATTTTCATTATGCCTCTCTAGTAATGTTTGCATTATAGAATCATAGAATGGTTTGGGTTGGAAAGGATCTTAAAGATCACCTAGTTCCAACCCCCCTGCCATGGGCAGGGACACCTCCCACTACACCAGGTTGCTCAGTGCCTCACCCAGCCTGGCCTTAAACACCTCCAGGGATTGAGGGGGCATCCACAACCTCTCTGGGCAACCTCTGTAGCCTTTCTGTAGCCCCCTGAAGAGGGTATTGAGAAGCTGCTCTGAGGTTTTCTCCCTGAGCCAGTATCATTTCCTTTTAGTCAGCACCTGGGTGTTTGTACCTGCCGGGAGGGAACACCTTGTTGCATACACCCCATATTTTACACGTGTAAATGAAAGTGAAGAGAAAGGCCTGACTAGGTTGGAAGGAATGCAGCACCTTCACAAAGACTGTGGCTATTTTCCCCTTTCAAACCCTGTTTTAAGTGAGAACAAACTTTTTAAAGAGAATTTCAGTTCTCAAACCAGGAATAATTCTTGCACTTCTGATGTAGCAAGAGACAACCTTAGTACAGAGTCACAAGTACTTTTCTAAGCAACTTGAAAGGCTTAATAGATCTCTTTCTTTGACTGTTCTGTATTCATGAATACTCACTGTAGTCAATTATGATTGATTTATCAGGTTTTACTGGTCTGCTTTGTAACTGAATACTTCCTTCTGCTGGCATTAACCAAGAACTGCATTTTGAATAGTATAAAAAGCCTTCCATTTCCATGAAACAATAAACTCAAAGTGCATCCTACCTGTAGCATGGATGTGGGAATAAAAAGCCAAGCCTATGAATATATTCTGGATGAAACATCTCCCAGAGCAGTGTTTCCAGCTCATTTTGGTGGCTTGAGATCCCTTTCTCCACAGGAGGATTGCATCAGGCTCCCGGCGGCTCCGCTCTCCTCCGCAAGCAAATTCCAAATGTTATGGAAGTAACTGGGGCAATGAAAGCATGTTGCTCTGTTAGCTGAGCACAGACACACCTTAAAGTCCTGCTTAGGTTAAGAGGCCTTTGTTGCTTGGGCAAGACAACTGTGGACCCAGCTCTGTCATTGATAGTGAGAGAAATGACCTTACGTTTGTTTGTACAGTATTTCTAATACTGTAGCTGTGGATTCGTATTTAATTTAGGGCCAAAACACATGCAGGGTTGCCTGTACATCTCTTTGATGACATCTTCTGTAGTATATGCCTTATAGAACCACAGATGACAGCATAAAACCTTCATCATTTCAAATCTTCAGAGCCTTTATTGAGGATAGAATGATTTTTAAAATAGGATCTAAAACACCTCTCTGGAGGTGTTTAAGGCCAGGTTGGATGAGGCACTGAGAAACCTGGTCTCATGGGGTTGTCCCTGCCCATAGCAGGGGGTTTGGAACTAGATGATCTTTAAGGTCCCTTCCAACCCAGACCATTCTATGATTCTATGATCCATTGAGAATTTTCATGTCGCTTCATCAGTGAGCTCTGCCTTTGTATGCAGATATCTAATTTGGGGCAATATTAATGAGAAAACATGTGAATTAAAAAAGGAAAAAAGTGCTCTTTAAGCTGAAGTTCCCTTATCAAAGTTTGGGAACAAGGGAGGTCTCCAAAATCTTCATTATCATTATTGGCCATGAGAAAATCTTTTGATGACGTGTGACTGCCCAGACTGTGGAAGAAGAGAGGTGAATCCCTCAGGGGAGTCCTGAGGCATTGAGAAACCTGGTCTAGTGGGAGGTGTCCCTGCCCATGGCAGGGGTGTTGGAACTAGATGACCTTCAAGGTCCCTTCCAACCCAAACCATACTATGGTTCAGTGATTCTTATCTGCCAGTCTCTCACAGAGGATTTGGGTTAGCAGGAACAAGGCAGTGGCCTTTTGCTCAAATAAAGGAAATGGGTAATATAAAAAAAATCACTCCTATGATTCTGTTATTATCAGAATGTTTTGTGAATATCAAATCAGACTCAGTGCCCAGCCTCCAGGCAAGATGTGCTATGCCTGGGATCTGAGATGGACTTTGCCTCTTCTTCTGCTTCTGTACTGGCAATGAAGGGATGAATTGAGATTATTCAAGTGCAGATATGAGCCATGATGCCTTCTAATTTCCACTGTTGTTGCTATGAACCAAATGCACTGTAACTATCCCCCACCCATTGCTTCAGCTGAGGCTCAGGTACCCAGAAAGCCTAGTGTCTTCACATAGGACTGGAGATGTTCAAATGTGTCCTTTGGCTGCAAGGATGACCTCACTGATCTCAGTTCATAGAATCAGAGAGTCATAGAATGGTTTGGGTTGGAAGAGACCTTAGAGATTATCTAGTTCCAACTCCCCTGCCATGGGCAGGGACACCTCCCACTACCCCATGTTGCTCAATGCCTCATCCAGCCTGGCCTTAAACACCTCCAGGGATTGAAGGGTCATCCACAGCCTCTTTGGGAAAACTCTTCCAGTGTCTCACCACCCTCACAGGAAAAAACTTCCTTTCTTATCTCCAGCCAAATCTCTCCTCTTCCACTTTGCATCCATTACTCAGTAATTCAAAATCCTGGATGCTATTAAAAAGTCCTACCCCAGCCTTTCTGTTGGCCCCCTTCAGGTATCGAGAAGCTCCTCTGAGGTCCCCCCGAGCCTTCTTTTCTCCAGGCTGAACAAAATGATGCCACAGGCCACAAGCCTTTAAACTGATGGAGTCCCACAGTGGTTTTGGCAGTGATTTTGCAAAGACACCTTTTATAGAGAGATGAGAATCTGGAAAATGTTCTGTGCTTGTTTCCAAATCAGAAAAATGCATTTATAAGTTAGTGTTCTATTTACTGTTTGACGTGGTGGTGATGGAGTTGTTGTCTAGAAATTATTTCATCCTAATCTGGTCTCTTTTCTGTGCCAAACCCATGATTTCCTCCTTGTCCTTGCTGTGGGCAAGCCCAGCTAAGCCAAACAGGGTCTCTCTCTGAGCATCGTGTGGGCCACTAGGGGCCATCCTACACCTCGTAAAATAAAGTAGTGAAGCAGAGGAGAATAAAGCAGTAAGAAATTGTGACATATTAATTAAAAGTCTTGATTTGTTTAAAGCAAGGAGGGCAGTTTGTTTAGGGAGGGGTTGTGCTATGCTCACACCTTTATGAGTTTGGTGTGATTTTGTTCCTGAGATACTTGCTACTGATGGAGCACTGCTCCTATCACTGGTATAAATTCAGTGGTCCTTTAGTCACACCCTGTATCGTTGCAGTTTCATAGGAGAGGATTTAAAAGCTTTCCCTTCTGACCACACCATTCTTTCTGTTTGGCTACAAGATCAAAATCTGTATTGAATTTATTCCTTCTGGTGGAGGCAGCCAAAGACAAAGGTCAGACAGAGCACCTTGGGGCATGAAAGAGGCAAAGGAAAAGCTAACAAGGCACGGTCCTTCCATGTCTTCCCTCCTAGCAACACGTGAAACACAAAAGCCTTTGTAGTGGGAGTGGAGGGAGGGGTCAGCCCTTGTCACCATGCAGCAATAAAACACAAAGTATTTGGGCTTTGTTGGGGAGATTCAGAAGGAAAGGAGCAAACATTTGGGGGCTGGAGCACCTCTGTTATGAGGGCAGGATGAGAGAGCTGGGGACAAACAGCCTGGAGAAGAGAAAGGTCCCAAGGAGACCTTCTAGTAGCCTCTCAGTGCCTGAAGGGGCTCCAGCAAAGCTGGGGAGGGGCTGTATGCCTGGGCATGGAGACAAAAGAATGAGGGACAGTGGTTTGAAACTAGAGCAGAGCAGGGTTAGATGAGCCATGAGGAAGAAGTTCTTCCCCATGAGGGTGGGGAGACACTGGCCCAGGTTGCCCAGAGAGCTGGTGGATGACTCATCAAGCCTGGAGACATCCAAGGCCACACTTGCTGAGGCTCTGAGCAACCTTATCTAGTGCAGGATGTCCCTTCTCACTGCAGGGAGTGGCACTAGATGGCCTTTGAAAGGCCCTTCCAACTCTATGATTCTATAATTCTATGAATTGATGGGAAAAAAAAAATGTCTTCCTTATACTCTACATGCAAGCCCTATAGTACGGAGCTGGTGGGATGAATTCTGGCTTTAAATACCAACCTATGGCTGGTTCTTGCACACGGTGCCTGAAGGCAGAGTGCCAGGGTACAGACTGGGTGACACACATGCTGGCGATGAACAGGCTCATTTTCACACCTCCCTCTGGAATAAGCTTCATGTTTGAAGGGGCTGGTTATTTTCCAGGCATTTTGTGGTATAAATGTAGGTCTCCATGAATTTCTCTGGAGAAAATGTAATGTGGAAGAGCAAAGGTTTTGTTTACTTGAACAACCTCCATGTAAAATTCATCCTTGCCTTTGCACAAGTGGGGGAGGTTGGGTTTTTGCAGGTGGCACCTTAAATTCTTCCTTTTTTTAATTCTTTTTATTCATTAAATATCTGTCATGTGGAGTTATATTTTTTTTCCCTACTGGCAGGTTTTCTCCTGATTGAATCGTTAACCTTGACATCTTTTGTATGGAATATTGAATTAATAAATTTTTTTGCTATCACCTGGAATAATTAATGTAAGAACACTTTGTCTAATGAGCCCTAACAGCACACTTCAAAACTCAGTCTTTCATATGTGCCATCCTTGGATCCTTTTTGCAATGAAATATAAAATACCAGGTTGGGAGAGCCGATGTAGCAGCAATTTCAGGCTGAGTCTCAGCCTGACAAGTGCACAGTAGAAAACTCCTTTCTGTTCTTTAATATACTTTAAAAGATGGCTGAGATACTCTTGACAGAGGAATTGAAGAGCTGTCTCCTTTGGACAACAGTTCTGTCACTAGGAACCAGTTTAAATGTAGTCCAGCATACTCAGAGACAAGCTTTTGGCTTCCCTTTAGAGCATTGCTGGAGGTAAACTCTTCTATATGTTTTTTCATATAAATATTTTTAGATTAAAATGTTGATTTGTAGGCATTTCATGTTTTTGCAAAGGAAATAGTGGGACTTAGCCCTTCAAAGTAACAGCATCGTTTGTAATGGACAAAAACACTAAGAGGACTGTGTCGTGCCTACAGAGGCAAGAGTTTCCTGCCTTAATGTCCTTCCATTAAGGCATTTAGCAGAAGGATTTAGGGGTGTCAATGGATGACAAAGTCAATGTGAGCTGGCAGTGTGTGCTTGCAGCCCAGAAGCCAGCCCAGTCCTGGGCTGCATCAGGAGAAGTGTGACCAGCAGGGCAAGGGAGGGGATTTTGCCCCTCTACTGGGCTCTGGTGAGACCCCAACTGGAGTTACTGTGTCCAGGTCTGGAGTCCTCAACATAAGAAGGACATTGAGCTGTTGGAGCAGGTCCAGAGGAGGACCATGAGAGAGCTGGAGCAGCTCCCTTCTGAGGACAGGCTGAAGGAGTTGGGGTTGTTGAGCCTGGAGAAGAGAATGGTCAGGGGGAATCTCGTAGTAGCTGCTCAACACCTGAAGCAGGAAGACTACAGAAAGGCTGGGATAGGACTTTTGACTAGGGTCCAAGATGGCAGGACTAGGAGTAATAGATGAAAATTGCAAGAGGGGAGATTTAGGCTGGAGAGAAGAAAGAAGTTCTTTGCTTGTGAGGGTGGTGAGATACTGGAAGAGGTTGCCCAAAGAGTCTGTGGATGCCCCCTCAATCCCTGGAGGTGTTTAAGGCCAGGCTAGATGAGGCACTGAGCAACCTGGTGTAATGGGAGGTGTCCCTGCCCATGGCAGGGGGGTTGGAACTGAATGATCTTTACAGTCCCTTCCAACCCAAACCATTCTGTGATTCTATGATATTAAGCACATTTTTCAGGACAACTCTATGGCTCTTAAGGATGATACATTCAAACATCTGCTTATTTTTATCTCCTCTTATAACAGTCCAATTCTTGCTGGTTAGTGAATAACAACTATGATGTTTCCAGATGATCCTACCCCTGCAGAGATGGGTTCTCTCCTGAATGGAAATGGGAATGGGAATGCCCAGGAATGCCTGGGAATGCCCAGCACTACCCAGTTGCCTTTCTGGGATGGTGAAGGTGGTCTGTTTTGGCTGAAGGTGTAGTCAGCTCATCAATGGCTGTGTTTGGTAAGGAAGCTTTCCAGCTTTTCCAGTAGTTAAAGGATTGTTGGTTCAGTCCTGAGCATTTCATTGCAGAGGGAGCTGTGTCATTGCTGAATGAGGGTTACCACCCTCCCCTGCTTCATATCCCTGCACTTCTCAGAATCTGATGTATTTCCCATCATCTTGAATGTTCAGTTGTGTTTCTTAGCTGATTTTTTACTCACTTTACCCATCCTGATGGCACTTAGTGAGATGCATTTATTTTCTATGCACCGATTCCCTGATGGTCTTGGTTTTGTTCTGTTGTCTATCTCTAGCCTAGCTGCGAAATAAAATTTCTTGAGAAGCTTAAAACTGGCTTTTTTTTGTATCTGGTAGATATTCTTTACTAACGGTAGATGTGGCCTGTCATCCCTGGAGAAATTCAAGGCTTGTCATCAAGAAGTTCTTTCCCATGAGGGTGGGGAGACATTGGCCCAGGTTGCCCAGAGAGGTGGTGGAAGCCTGGACCAGGCTTGTTGAGGCTCTGAGCAACCTCATCTAATGCAGGATGTCCCTGTCACTGCAGGGGATGGCACTAGATGACCCTAGAAGGACCCTTCCATCTCTATGATTTTGAGATTCTTCTTGCTCTTCCATAACCTTTCTGAATAAAAGAGGGAATTTTTTTTAATCTCAAACACAAACTAGTATTCAAATGCAAATAGTTTGAAGTTCCCTGCTCTGTTCTTCTGCAGAGAGCCTTCTCCTGTCTCCAAGGAGGAGCTGTTAAGTCAAGCAGCCGACCTGCTGATGGTTGTGCCAGGCCCACACTCACACCTCCCAAGCACGCAGAGCTCTGCTGCCTGCCTGCCGACAGCACAGAAGCTCTGTGGTGGGCTTTGCCTTCAGTTGTGCAGCCCTTCCTAGTTCCTCAGCCTATTTTTAACTCTTGGTGGGCTAAAACTAGAACTCCTCCAAGGCATACCCAACTGTTTCAGGGTCTGGCGGAGCTCAGAGTGGATCTGATGAAGGTGTTGCGCTGGAGCCAGAGGCAGGTTGGACTATCAGCCCCTACCATCAGCTGATGCAAGCATTAGTGATGTGTAACAGGGATTCAGAGTCTGCAGAGACTTTGAGATTTGGGACATTTAAATGGGTGATCACAGTCCAGAAGGCCAACAGCATCTTGGACTTCACGAGAAGAGCTGTGGCTGGGAGATGGAGAGAGATGATTCTGCCTCTGCTCTGCATTGCTCTGGTGAGACCCCACCTGGAGTTACTGCCTCCAACTCTGGTGCCCTCAGCATAAGAAGGACATGGAGCTGTTGGAGAGGGGCCAGAGGAGGCTACAAGGATGATCCAAGGGCTGTAGGCCCTCTGATGTGAGGGGGACAAAGAGCCTGGAGAAGTCTCCAAGGAGACCTTCTAGTGGTCTCCCAGTGCTTGAAGGGGCTCCAGGAGAGTTGGGGAGGGGCTGTTTGCCAGGGCATGGAGCCACAGGATGAGGGGCAGTGGTTTGAAACTAGAGCAGGGCAGGGTTAGATGGGCCATGAGGAAGAAGTTCTTCCCCATGAGGGAGGGGAGACACTGGCCCAGGTTGCTCAGAGAGATGGTGGAGTGTTTCTAATGTGGGAATGGTTCAAGAAAGAAGCAGGAAATGTATTAAGGGATTCTCTGCAGTTTCATAGAATTATTTACTCAGGGAATAAAAACAGTATCAAAGGATGTTTGTTCCTCTCTGGTTGAACAGCAATCTGGCTTATATGGCATTAGTCTTCAACTAACTAAACAGAAATTAGTCCAAGGAAATCTCTTCCTCCTGTCATCAGCACTCTTTCTTCTGTTTCAAACCACAAGCTCAATGTAAGTTGGAGATGAAACACTCAGGTTCCTTATTGCTCTTTATTTTGGCTGGTGCCATGTATTTACTTTGAAGTTTGCCTTGAGGAGGCTAGAGCCCTGTAAATTTGTCAGGCTGACTAACAAAGAACAATAAAAAAACTCTTAGGTGATTTGATTTTAATACACCTTCAAAGGGTGGAAGATTGGGGCTTTGTACCTGGGGTGGAAGCACGAGACTCAGTTGGATTTTCCTTAGTTTTCATGAAACCTGTGCATGCATTGATTGCAGAGCTGTTCATATAAACCCCATCTTAAAACAATTGCTCAGATATGAAAACAGAAGAGGAAAAAATTATGCTGTTCCAGTCTTCACCTTCAGAAGAATGAATTTTCCATCATGAAACTGCATAAATTGGTGCTATAAATTCTTGCATTAAGCTTCCATTGAATTTTGCTGTTATGTCTTTGTTCTGGCTAAGACTGATGCATTGTGGAGTCACAGACAAGAAGCTGCTCCTGCAGATTTTAAAATAGGTGTGAAATAATCTGACCTCCATGCTGTGGTTACCAAATTGTCAAAGATTTTCCATCCCCAAGGGCCAGCTCAGCAGAGACCAAGCAATTAGAGCTCCACAGCTCAGAAAAGAAGTGCCCAGACCTGTCCAACCACTTCATGCCTTGAGGTCAGCAGGGAATGAATCCAAAATTGCAACGAATTCTCTTGGTGTCATCAGCTCAGCAAGGCAAATAAATAATGATGTTTTAACAGAGCATGTTTAGAACATCGTAAGAACTGTTTTAAATGGAGACAGAGGCTGTACCTTGAACTCCTTTGGGCCATGGCTTTGCACACATAGATGTACTAATAGAATCATAGAATGGTTTTGGTTGGAAGGGACCTTAAAGATAATCCAGTTCCAACACCCCTGCCATGGGCAAGGACACCTCCCACGACACCAGGTTGGTCAATGCCTCATCCAGCCTGGCCTTAAACACCTCCAGGGATTGAGGAGGCATCCACAATCTCTCTGAGAAAAGAACTTCTTTCTTCTCCCCAGCCTAAATCTCCCCTCTTCCAATTTGCATCTGTTATTCCTAGTCCTGCCATCCTGGACTCTATAGTCCTACCCCAGCCTTTCTGTAGCCCCCTTCAGGTACTGAGAAGCTACTCTTAGGTGCCCGTTGAACCTTCTCCAGGCTGAACAACCCCAATTCCTTCAGCCTGTCCTCAGAAGAGAGTTGCTCCAGCCCTCTCATCATCTTTGTGGCCTCCTCTGGACCTGCTCCAACAGCTCAATGTCCTTCTTCTGTTGAGGGCTCCAGAACTGGCCCCAGTAACTCCAGTTGGGGTCTCGTCAGAGCCCAGTAGAGGGGCAAAATCCCTTTCCTTGACCTTCTGGCCACATTTCTCTTCCTGTATGAGCTTCTGTCTGCACTTGTTCCCTCTCCCAGTACATTTAGTGCTGGTATCTGTTCTGCTGTGTGAAGAACTATTTCAAAAACACACTTCTGTGTGAGATTCTTACATAAGGATAGAATTATTGTGAACAGAGCTGAAGTGAATGATCATTACAGCAGCCCTGCAGCTACAAGTAATGCATCTGCTGCTCTTGCCTCTTGGGAAAAGGTCCAAGTTCTCTTATGGACTTTGGGATCCTTCAACGAGGAGCAAACCAGCTTTAATTCTAAAGCAAATAGGTGAAACTGAGCTTCTTAGTTGTGGGGCAAATTCTTTGAGCTGTTTGCTGAAGGAAAGGGTGAGAAGGTAGCAGAGCAAGGGCTGTCAGGAGAATTGTCTGGGATTTCAATGCCTAAATCCTGTGCAAATTCTGGGTTTGGAGCCTGTTCTGGGAAGGCAGCAGTGCCCACAGTGCAGCCCATGGGAAGGGCTGGCTCTGTCCTCTCTCAGCCCTGGGGGATTTGGCAGAATCCCAAAAGAAGAGGAGGGTTTTTTCCTTAATGCCCCAGAAAACATCCTGAGGTCAGGGGAGTTATGTGATAGATCCAGTGATCAAATACAAAGAGATTTAATAGAAAAGGAGACAACAGAAGGATTAGGAATCTTTTCTTCTCTGGCTTCCTCATTCAGCTCTGGTTTTGTAGCTGCTTCTGGGCTTAGGTGAACTTGTTTCAGGGTGGAACAACTATGGGAAAAGCAAGCCAGAGGTTAGTAGGCTTGTGCTAGCTGAGAATTGTCTTTTCTCCTTGTTTGTGGATTAGTGGGGGGTTTTTTTTGCCTGGATGAGTGGATTATTTTAGGAAAGAATTTGATAATCCCTTTGGTTTCCTTTCTAACCTAATATCTCCAACTAGAACATCTCAGTTCCCCCAGCCATTAGACTTTTAGGGAGAAAACACAGAATGGTAGAATGGATTGAATTGGAAGGGATCTTCAAGATCATCCAGTTCCAACCCCCTCTGCCATGGGCAGGGACACCTCCCACCACACCAGGTTGCTCAGTGCCTCATCCAGCCTGGCCTTAAACACCTCCAGGGACTGAGGGGGCTTCCACAGACTCTCTGGGAAACCTCTTCCACTATCTCACCACCCTCACAGCAAAGAACTTCATTCTTAAATCCAGCCTTAATCTCCCCTCTTCCTATTTACATCCATCATTCCTAGTCCTGCCATCCTGGAATCTATTCAAAAGTCCTTCCCCAGCCTTTCTGGAGCCACTTTCAAGTATTGAGAAGTCACTCTGAGGTCCCCCCTGAGTCTTCTCCAGGCTCAACAACCCCAACTCCTTCAGCCTGTCAGCCTGAAGGGATGTGCTCCAACCCTCTCATCATCTCTGTGGCCTCCTCTGGACCCACTCCAACAGCTCAGTGTTCTTCTTCTGTTGAGGGCTCCAGAACTGGACACAGTAACTCCAGTTGAGGTTCTCACCAGAGTAGCGTAGAGGGGCAAAACCACCTCCCTTGACCTCCTGGCATCCCTAACTCCACAACTCCACTTTATGATTCCCTGGTGCACCATGACTTTGACAGCAGAACTTCACATATCCATCAGGCTTGACTTCTGGAAGATAACTCCTCTCAGCATCTGAGGAGCAAGGATCAGAGAACCCTCTCGGAAACACAACTGAAGGCAATAGATCTCCAAGGCTCCTTTAGTTATGGTCCAGGACCCAGAAGGATTTTACAGCAGTGTGGCTCCTGTGATTTCTCTGAGTCTCCATCTTTGCTGTCCCTTGGAGCCCAGTGAAAAGTCCCTTTGGTGAAGTGTCTTAGCCAGCCAAGGCTGCAGTGAGACCTGTGAGCTGAGATTGTCTTAGGTTTCTACATTCATTTGACTATTAAAAAACATCATAATCAGAGTTGCTGTTTGGCTCATGGAGGGTCATTTTGACATGAAGACTAATGAAATAACTCCATTAGGAGTCATTTCACATGAGAAGAATTAGGAGATTCTCATATCTTCAAAGCATCTCTGAAATGTATTTATCTATGAAATGTATTTATCTCTGAAATTTGAAACTTCCAAAAAGCATATTTCCATGCCCATCAATGATGTGCTGGAAGGGAAGTTTCAAGGCAGAAGCCTTATTCTTTATCTCTTTCAGAAGCTGGTTTTTACAGACAAAGAACAGCAAGACAATACTCTTACAGTAGGACAGTGGTGGTGTCACATGTTGACACATCACCAGGGCTCCAGTGTGCAAAATGTATTTCCTTTAAGAGGCTTTGTAGTCTCTATTTAATTTTTAATCATAGCAATAATTATTTTAATCTAGTTCTCCACAAGATGCTGATGGAAACTGTGAGATTCATAGAATCATAGAATGGTTTGGGTTGGAAGGGACCTTCAAGATCATCTAGTTCCACCCCCCCTGCCATGGGCAGGGACATCTCCCACTGCACCAGGTTGCTCAATTCCTCATCCAGCCTGGCCTTAAACACCTCCAGGGATTGAGGGGGCATCCACAGCCTCTCTGGGAAACCTCTTCCACTGTCTCACCACCCTAACCGTAGAAGAAGAATTTCTTTCTTATGTCTGGCCTGAATCCCCCTTCTTCAATTTACATCCATTACTCCTAGACCTTCCATCGCATATACTATTAGAAAGTCCTCCCCCAGCCTTTTTGTAGCCCCCTTCAGGTATTCAGAAGCTACTCTGAAGTCCCCTCTGAGCCTTCTCATCTCCAGGTTCAACAACCCTAGCCCCTTCAGCCTGTCGTTGTAAGGGAGTTGCTCCAGCCTTATCATCTTCATGGCCCTAAACTGCCATTAGTGACACTGATTCAGTGATTTGAAAAAAAAATCCATTTCTGTATATTTCCTCAAAACTTTTTAACCAACACCTGATGAAAAATATTTCTTTATTCTTACCCCCCAGTGCCTATGCAAACACCAGATTTGAGTAGTTTGCTACTGGGTACTTAGAAAGAATCACAGATGTTGATATTATTCAAGGCTGAGAGGTTTTTAGAAGTAAATTGTTCCTTGTTTTGACTATTTAAATGCTCCTTCCTGCTTTTTTGGCAAATCATAAATAATTCTTCATATGTGGACCAGCCCACCATAATCTCCTGTTGTGTGTGATGTTACTCTTTTCTGGCCAATTAAATGCCAAAAGGTGAAATTTTATTGATGATTTTATATCCTAATTTTGTAATTATTTTAAGCTCCTCTATAGAAAAAGGAGTTACAGCGAAGCTATTAATTAGCTGCCAGCACTATGAGGTAATATATACTTAGAAATTATTTTCTTGACTTTTTTTGAGCAGAAAATTTAAGAAAATGATTGTGTAGGGAAGTTTTCATCCAAGGAAAATAATTTGATCCTACATTGGCAGTCTGATGAGTGAATGAATTAAAGGAAATCATTGAGATAAATCCATTTCTTACCTGCCACTTGAAACTTGATTTGAAGCAGCAGCAGCAGCAGCCAGAAATGGCTCCTGAGAAGTTTTTTTCTCCTGGCCATGCAAAGGGTAGGAAAGATGTTGCTGCTGAACATGGGAGATCACTAAAGTCTCTGGTAGGGTTGGTTCTGCAGCACCTGCCCATGTAACACAAAAGGATATCAAATTTGCATTTGTAGAGCAAAGATAATCTCATGGAGTTCATTGCACTGCAGCTTGGAGTGAAGCTGGGGTGGGAAGTGTCTACAAGTTCTTGAAGACACAATTAATGAACCAAGGACATGAATATCTGGGCTGCAGAATGAATGCTTCCTTCTCAATTGATCCTTGAAAAATAAAAGTGAAGATACTGACTAGAGTCTGCTCTTCCACTCAGGGGTTTGTCCTGGAGCTCTGGAGTTGCTTTGGAGTCCATTTGAGGTGGTGTTTAGCCCTGGGGTGGTACTTTCTGGCAGCAGACAGGGAGATGGTGGATCATCTGCCCTGCACAGTGAATGGAAACATGAGCAACTCTGAGGACAGGCTGAAGGAGCTGGGGTTGTTGAGCCTGGAGAAGAGAAGGCTCAGGGGGACCTCAGAGGAGCTTCTCAGTACCTGAAGGGGGCTACAGAAAGGCTGGGGTAGGTCTTTTTAAGAGGATATGTAATGGAAGGACTAGGAATAATGGATGTAAAGTGGAAGAGGGGAGATTCAGGCTAGATATAAGAAAGAAACTCCTTCCTGTGAGGGTGGTGAAACACTGGAAGATTTGCCCAGAGAGGTTGTGGGTGCCCTCTCTCTGGAAGAGTTTAAGGCCAGGCTGGATGAGGCATTGAGCAACCTGGTGTAATGGGAGGTGTCCCTTCCCATGGCAGGGAGGTTAGAACTTGATGATTTCAAGCTCCCATCCAACACAAACTACTCTATGGTTCTCTTCCATGATTCTATGTCTCACAGTTCCCTTCTCAACAGGGGCTTCACTGGGCAAGCCACCTTCTTCTGCCTTGGGACAACACAAGGGGGTGAGCTACAGAGTGGTGGAGATGCCCCCAATGGTCCCAGCTCCAGTTCTTCTCATGGCAGTCATTGCTTGGTGGAAGAGCCACTTGATTTGGAGCTGAGCAGCACAAACACATGGCCATCACTCATGCCCACCTTTACCCTTCAAAGAAATGACATGTAAACTTTGCAGAAACCCCAAGAACCATTTAATCATGATGTCAGTGTGCTCAGTTTAGCTGTGGAGTGGCTGGCCACCAAAGCCAGGTATGTCTGGGTGTCACATCTCTGCAACAGGAGACGTCTGAAAGGTTAGCTCTGACGCAGTTGAGTCAGTGTGAGGAGGGGCTGAGCATTGTCTCACCCAGGACCTGCTGGGTGGTTCTTTTTCCTCCTTTCTTTCAGTTCATAAATAAATCCACTAACTGACTAAGAGCCCAAAAGGCTTTTCTGAAAGAAAATGGTCCAGGTGCCTGGGTTTCTGTCAGATCACAGCCCCACAGATGAGATTAACTCATTTAAGGATGTTTTTCAAACCCCAATTGGCAGAAAGGCACAGTCACACTGGGAAATGCTCCTCTTGAGCACCGTGTAGCAGTGAAGGGCTTGAAGCCAGTCCAGAGTTTTCACTGAAAACCCATAACCCCAGGTAGGTCTCTTGGGTTTAGAAGTGTCCCCTATTTCACTGCTGGATCCCACTCAGACCCTGACCTGGATATCCCTGTATTTTACAAATCATAGAATGGTTTGGGTTGGAAGGGACCTACCTGAAAGATCATCTAGTTCCTACCCCCCTGCCCTGGGCAGGGACATCTCCCACAACACCAGGTTGCTCAATGCCTCACCCAGCCTGGCCTTAAACACCTCCAGGGATTGAGGGGGCATCTACAACCTCTCTGGGCAAATCTTCCAGTGTCTCACCACCCTCACAGCTAAGAAATTTCTTCTCTCCTGCTCAAATCTCTGCTCTTCCAATCTGCATCCATTACTCCTAGTCCTGCCAATAAATAATTTACGATTGATCTACCCTATTAAGTTTGAATGGAGAAAATATCAAAACCAAAAGAAAAAGCACATACAGAGTTTTAAGATGTTCTTACAGGCAGAAGAAAAACATGATTTCCATGTACTTAATACTTTTAGCAAATACATGCTGATACTGGAAATAAACAGATAACAAAATTCAAAACTTCAAGTCCTCA
>VZTY01017120.1:0-20491 GCA_013400935.1 Turnix velox | reverse complement strand
GCTTTCTTTCCCCCTGCTTTCTTCTTTCCCCCTTTCCCTTGAAATAAAATGGAGCTGCTCTATAGGTGTAATTGATTATATTTCTGTATATTTTCCTTCCTCTGGAACATGCGAAGTGTAAAGTTTTGTGGGGGAAGGTTTGGGTTCTCTTAGTGCTGTGGTAATTTGTCCCTTATATAAAGCATAAACATTTTAGCTGCAAGTGATGTGGACTTGGCCTCTGTTTTATTTTGTTTATCTGGAAAATTGTAACTGCTAATTAGTGATCATGTCACACTGACAACAGCACCATTTAATTTCTTTCTTCCCTTTGGAAGGAAAAGGGTCTGAGAAGAAGAGGAAGGTTTAGCCATTTTGAGCATAGCTTATTGTCTACTCAGATGAGAAGCTTTGCTGCCCTGTAGCTTGTGTATTGTCCTGTAGAGTTTTGGGAGCTTGAACGACTCTTCAGTCTGTTGACCCTTGTCTTTCTGTTCAAGCTTGTGCCTGTCTGATGCTAATTAGAGAGCTATTTTCAGCCATGACCTGAAAACAGGATCTTGTCCAAAGACCACACTGGTGGTCCCAAACAGAGTGATGCAACACATTTCCCCAGTTGCCCTCACTGCCTGCACTCCGAACATTTACCGTACAAGGCACATTATGTAGTTATTAAGCAATGAGGTTAAGATACTAAGTGCTCAGACACTCTAGCCTTGGCATGCTCTCTGACTAGCTAGATAACACATTCATAAAGGAGTACGCTGGTGTCCTGCCTGTCTGTGGTTAAATTCCATTTTAATGCTTCGAAATGTAGCTGTTGATTCAAAGCAGCGAGAGTGCTACATAAAAGACTATTGTGTTGGAGATTCAAATAGTGCAAGACTTTTTGTCTGTAAGGCTGCCTTTGCATTCATCCTAGAAATAGTACCAAGGAACTAACAGGCATTTGGTGTCAAGGTTTTACAGAAGAACTTGAATATTTTGCAGCAGCTAGATGAATGGAGCCGAAAAAAATGTATAAATTGCCCTCAAAGATGCATTTCTATTCTTTGTTTCAGGAAGTTAGAATTGAATCACGCTAATAGAATTTCAGGTTTCTGAATAATTACTATAAAGCTGTTACATTGCACCAATCCATTAGACTATCTTGTAAATATATTGTCAAATACTCTTAACTGCAAATGAACTTGCCAAGACAAATTCAGTAAGGTAAAAGTAGTCTTTGCAAGTATGTCCTGATATAGCTAGGATGGCTTAGAAATCACATCAACTAGAACTCCTGTTTATAAGTTTCTGTCTTTTTCACAATTTCATAGTTATTTGAGGAAGGTCAATAATGGCATTCAGAAACTGCAGATATTTCACTTGTATGGGGTTTTTTTTGTTTTTTTGGTTTTTTTGTCATGATCGGTGTTAATCTGATAAAATTTACTTATGAGTCCATTATAAACTGTGAAAGACTTTTAAACGAAAAACTATTTTAAAAATCCAAACCAACTTTTCAGTCAGGGAAAGGCACAAAAAATTAATTTGTTTTATCTTGAAGGATGCATTATGTATTCATCAAACAATTAATTCCAGCACCCTTGTACTCAAAACTATCTGGAACTGAGTTTTATGTGTGTAATTTATAGATGGTGTGTAAAGTTCACTCAGTCAAGGAAAAACAGTCATCAAAAACTATAGAAATGTTGCAAGTTTTACTTCCAAAAATTTTTGTTGGTGAGACCTCAGTGCCTTTTCGAGTGAAGTTTGTGAGCACTGTTCTCTTTTGACTGGGAGCTGTGGGCTTTATTATTTGCAGATGATAAGTCAATACTAAAAGATCCAGTCAGCTAAGATGGAAAACTTTCTTGCTGAATGGTTGTAACAACTGCAAATATTAACCTATAGTGCAGCAGGCTGATGGTGGTTATTACTGTGTTAAAAGTATATTGGTATGTTTGCATATTTAGAGAAATACGGTAATAAGTAGGTTGCCAGTGGGCTGGAAAAAAACACCTCCTCATCTTGAGTCATCTTGTTTGTTCATCAGCTTGAAAAATTGCTATGCAGAAGAAAAATTATAGGGGTAAAAGCTTTTTAGCGCATCTATCTGTGGTTTGAAGTGTAGGAATGCAAGTTTCATGTCTGCATTTTGTTTCGAGTATCTTTGCTCTGAGTGATTACCGCTGAGCTCTCTGATCCTATCACAACCCCAAATTTCTCTTAGACTAGAGGCTTTGTCTGATTGTTTTTAAAAAAGAGTACTTTGGCTGATACATTTGGCATGTAACTTGCCTGTGACTGCAGTTATAAGATATCTTATGAAGTGGACAAGAGGAGAAACTTGTAATATATAAGAATGTTATGACACATGAGGTCTCTTCAGGTGTTTTTAATCACAGTGCTGCTTTCCTCTTCCTAAAGCATTGTGGTGCATTTCACTCCTTCATCACTTTCTGTTTTAGATATCTTCCTGAATATTACTTTACTTCCAGAGTTTCATTTTTACTCTTTGCAAGAGAAAAAACAAACAGGGCTGACCTCATCTCTACATAGAATTTGCAAATCTCTGAACTTTCTTGTATTTTTCTAGTGACTGAACGTTTTTATGAAGCATAAAGTACTTTTTAATGATGATTTGAAAACACTAAGTTTAATAGTTTGTTTAGAAATTTTATGTTCTACTTGTGGGGTGAAATGTACTTGAATATTTTGCCCCTAAAAATGAGCAAGCTATGTAAAGGCTGTTGTGAAGACCTCCGCTTTTGTGAGCTAAATATGGACAACCTCGAGGTTGTTCAAAAGATCCCAAACAACCTGTAACCTCAGTATTGATAGTCTTGTAATTTTATTATATTTTACTGCAACTGTGGATGTTGGTTTTATCTGTATTGTTGATGTTTTGTAGTTTTACTAAACGGTTTGAGTCAATACCTTCAAAGAGTTAATTCGTTTTACTCTGCTTTCTTGCTTCTACTGTGAAAACTCTTTTTCCCCCTATAAGTTAGAGAGCTGTCTTCCCCCACTAGTTTCACGTAAGAACATTGTTTCATTATTCCTACTGCATTTCTGAATGTTTTATTTATTTATGTATTTCTCTAGTGGAGTGGGGTTGGAAAAGGTCATTAAATAATTGGGCATTTTCCATCCCTCTCTTCTCACAGTAAATCAGGTCTTAATGCTCAATTACTCTTCAGCTATTCAGGCTATTGCTGTGTAGGTATGAACCACTACATTCTAATTTGGCAGTATTTTGTAATTTTCACTGTTGGCTCTTCTGCCAACACTTCTGCTGCTGGTAAAAATATCTGCATAGTGCAAGGAAAAGAAAAGTCAAACTCAGTGTAACATAGGTTTTTCTTTATTACTGAATTTCTGGATTTGTACCTTTTGCTACAGTGCCCATGTCTTCAAGTTGTCATTTGCAACCCCTTTTGCATGGCTGTATGTAAAACAATGAGTAAACCTTTTAAGTTAAAGAGAGTAAGTTCTCTGATGGTAGTTATTGGCAAAATTTGACTTCTAAGCATTTCCTCTGTTGACACTGATTTTTGTATTATGGTGCTTTAAAAACAAAGTCTATTGTATGTGTCAGTTCATTATACTTAATACTATCTCATACAATTTCTAACCCCCAAGCTATGATTTCTTTAATAATTTACCCAGCAATCTTTGATCAAAACCTGTTTTCTCCCTAATAAGAATGTACAAATGGTTATACTAGATCTAATTGTATGTCCATCTGGCTTAAAATTTTGTACATGGGAGCGAACAGCAGGTGATTAGGGGTGTGTATGGAAGCAAAGGAAAATGTGGTGATAATTTCCTGGACCCTTAATACCAAAAATCTGCATCGTGAATCCGCTCTGAATGCGTGTTAGAGCATGTGTTAGAAGTACTAAAGCAAAAAACTCAGTTTGTGTTTACTTTTTACACACCATTTATTATTTAAATACTTCTTGTGGTTTTTCTGAGATAATTTTTCCAGTTTGGAGGATCTCAATCTATGTAGTTTCTCCTTGTGTGTAAAATTTTTTGCCTTTTTCCTATCTGGATGGTTTCATTTATGTCCCCCTTTTTTTAGAAAAGAGAAACAAAACCTAATGTAGGGCTTAAAGATGAATAAAACCCACTAATTGAGTGCACCATACAGCACAATGCAATGATTTAAAAAATTAGTACTTTTATTCTACTTGAATATTAAAATAGTTCTTAAACATTAATTTTAGAATGTTTTATAGCTCCAAGATTGCTTTATTCAGGGAGTATATCTATGTCCAAGTTCATTGCTTCATGTGTATGAATGCTCAGGATAAGTTCTGCTTGACTTACATGCACATCTACGAATATTTGAGGGTTTACTAACGTTGAATTTTGGAATTAAATTCTTTGTATGATTGCCGTTGCAAGATATCATGGGAATTTTCTGCACCTCTTCAAAGGCAACATTAATTTTTATTATAATTTCATTTTCACTGTTATTCCCTTGTTCCCTTATGCCTAATTTTCAGCAACATATTAATTGGAGGGAAAGCAGAGGTGCTTTCTGGATCTTTCTAGACACCTTACATTGGCTGTTAAGAATTTGTTGTGAGCCTTTTGTAGTAATTGTTTGTTCTAGATCCCATATTTTAAATGAAAATACTGTCTTTTTTTTCTTTCAATTCCATTCTCCATATGTTGCATTTACCTTGTGAGCTTTTTGTTGAAACCAGTGAAAGACAGTGGAAATTTGCTGTTTTCTTCTAAAGTACTGTGAAGTTTAATCTGTTAGGTTGAAAACAAACCTTTGATATACTTAATAAGTAGCAATATTACACATTTGTTTTTCTAATTTAAATTTTCTTCTTTTCCATTTAGTTCCATTTGAAAGTATTAGAAGATCTGTTTCTCCTTTTGTTGGTTATTTTCTATCAGAATTTTCACCTACATAGGTGGTTGTTCACACTTAACTGATTGAAATGTGAAGGCTCACTATCTTGCACCAGTCATGGTAACGAACAGATTTTTTTGGAGATAAATGGGAAGTCTAGGAATTTACGAGCCATTTGTCCTTCATGAAAGTACATGTGCTTTATTTAAATAAGCAGGAAGATATACTTCCAACATAGTTTTGCTAGGCTGCTTGGGAACAATGCTGTTTCATCTTGATTAACATATGTAATTTCCTGCCATCAGCATTAATAAATAAATGGAAGAGTGGAAGTCTCAGCACAGCTCCACAGGGCACAACACTGTTTACTTCAACTGTGCTAAGGGTTGGCCATTTATTAAAACTCCTTTTGTTTCCTACCAACTGGGCACCTTTCAGGCCATGACAGGACTTCACTGCTTACTCTGCAGTTACCAAGGCTTTATTTTGTTTTAATCTTTCTCTTTTTTTAATAATGGCCTCAGATGTAGGACAGGTAAAATACATTCAATACTTCTTCCTTATCTGCTGTTTTTTTCTTACCTCTCTCAATGAGTTCAGCAGAGAAGGGCAGTATTTCGCATGTAGGGGCTGTACTTTTTTTCATCCCTGTAGCATCATCAAAATCGTATCTCCATGTAGATTCAACCTCATGGTCCTCTACATCCAGTTATGTCTCACTTTTAACTACGCTGCATCTTACTCCTCAATAAAAGAGGATAAGCAAAAAATCATAATTTGAGGTGATGGCACGTGGTAATGAATGGTGCAGCTAGATGTTTTCTTGTGAATGTGCAGCCCTAATAATGTCCCCTGATTCTGGCACCTACTAGCAAAGAAAGTGAAATCATATTTACATAGATTAAGGAATTCTTTCAGTTACCTTTTTTTGTTAAGTATATCCATTTGCTTTCTGGAAATAACACTTAAATTACACTGTGAAGGTGATTTAGAGCATATAAATTCACACTGAAGAGTCGCCTCCTTCCTATGTACTGTAAATAATCCAGCATATCAGAAACAGTAAAATTTCTGGTTTGGTGTTATTATGGTGGTTTTTTTTTTTTTTGGGTTTTATTTTTTTTTTGTGCAGTATTTTTCTTGTATAATAACATCCATTTGGCTTCCAATTCAGCTTCTCTGGTTTTCACTCTTCCAACAGTTGACACAGTTGTTTTTTTCTTTTTACTTTGGGTTCATTGCCACATTTCACACTTGGTCCTAATTATCTCAAATGTGAGAGATAAGAAGGCTGTTTGCTTGTTTAAATGGGTTGCAATTTATAGAAAGAAAAGGTTTTGTTTAGTGGCAAATATAAATCTAATGAATGCTATTTCCTGCAAAGCTTTTATCTTGTTCAAAAACATTTCAGGGTGCTACAACTGTCACTGTAAATTCAAAACCACTGAAATTCTGTCATCAGTCTATTCTAATACCATGTAAACTATGTTTTAAAAAAGCAATTGTGATGAAATTTAACATTGGTACTTCAAAGATCATGACCAAGAGCTTTGTAATCACAGGAACTGCATGTATACAGTGACTAAATGTTCTCATATGCAAACATCTTACTGCTTTAATATTTAGAAATTTGGATTATTTTTAAGCGGCCATAGATATTTCAGAGCATGATGGATGTGTTACATTTTCTTAACTGATGTTATTTGGATTGTAAACTTAAAAAAAAAAAAGTAAATGAAAGAAAGATTAGCTGCAGCAAGATCGTGTGCTGGTGTACTTGAGTATCTCCTTGTATTTCATTATTGAAAGGTGTTTTTACTCTGATTGCATCGATATATGTGGGGATATAGGCATGTGTGTCACTCAAAACTTGCTTTTGCTTAGAAAACTACATTAAAAGCAGAAGAAAAATGATTGCATACTAGATATTATGATGGATTCCTACCTAAAGAGTGTGTGTGTAAAAACAGATTTTGAAGAGAAGAGTGTCCAGTTCTCTTAAAAACCTGATAATAAATTTCAGTGTCAGAAGGCTGCTGAGAAGCTGAAGATTTTGTCTTTTGGCTTCATTTGCTTAATTCTTCCTAGAGACCATTCCTTTGGGAAATTCTTAGGTAATATAATTTATTTAGAGTGCTAGAGGTAACAAAGTAAACAATTCATAGTAGATGGCTTTGATTGATAATGAATGTTGCAACCTTACATTTTGACCCACTGTCTGAGCTGCACAGAGATACGTAGCTGTTCTTTTATGGAAGAATGAGTTTCTTAAAGCTTGTATCTGTTCCTTGTCACCCTCCCCTGCTGCCTCCAAGGCTCCAGCTGAAAGCATGATGATAATAATAGTTCCTCCTAATAAAGAAGGAAACAAAGGTGGTGGGTCTTCTGTCACTTATACTTGGTCTGAAGTTGCAAAGGGTTCCAGCTGAGAGCAGGCTTTGTTGTGTACTGTGTAAGATGATCACATAGGAGAGAAAAAAAACATGCTGAAGAGACTTGTCCATATACATAAAGGGTATAGATGAGTACAAACAAAATTACTTCATTTTTTTCTGATTTTTTTTGCTGTAGCATTCAGACATGACAGAGTACAATCTTTATCCTGTGAAAACACTCAGGAAAGGGGAGTCACCTTGCAGGAGAGCTGCTGCTGGAGTTGCTCAGTTAGACACATGTTCATGAAAGATATGAATGTTAGGTCAAATGCTCCTTTGGAAGACTTAAGAGGTAAGACTCCTGGAGGAAGGTGATGGGAGTTTTTCTTCTTCATTGTGGTGAGACTCTAACAGTTGAGCTGATAAAGATCTGTGGACCTGGCCTGTGGATGCTGAGCTTCAAGAAGTAAATTATCAGCCTGGTCATGGTGTCCTTTGGGATAGGGAGCAATAGCATTTGCACTGCTTAAGACCTGAAAGCTGTTTTAGCTCTTGTTCTCCTTTCATCATGATTACAAGCAAATGGATTTCTCTCACTTTCATCCTTTATTTAAGACTTGGTTCGTGGATCCTGATCTTTGCCCTCCCTCACCTTTTGTGAGTTCATAGTAACAAGGAAAGTGCCCGTGGAGGTCTGTCCAATTTTCTGGGCAGTCCTTGCTGAAGGAAGATAATTGGACACACATGGTTCCAAGTAAGTTGTGACTTATCTTGAGTTGAGGAGGAATGTGTGTTGGGGAGGGGTGGAGTGACGTGACGCAGCTCTTCATTTATTCAGCTGTTAAAAGCATCCAGGACAGACATACTGTCTGCAAAACTTTTGTCTGCTATTGTTCACTTGCTGTGAAATTTGCTTCATGCTTTTGTTTCTGCTGAATGTTCTCAATAGGATATGGTCATTCACACCTAAATCATCCCATCTTTCTGGCCAAAAAGTAATTCTGCATTCTCATAATGAAATAAAAAACCCCATCTAGTCCTCTGGGTCATTTGTTAGAGGATGACATCTTACAGGTCAGGACAGGAAAAGAGCTGCTGTGATATTGATTTGGAATGCCATAGAGTATTTCTTGAAGGCTGGAAGTCATTACGTTTACAGACCTGTTATGCCTTATGTGCTCAGCATAAGCTTACTCTGTTGGCCCTCACTGGATGCTCTCCTGCTGTGGTCTGAATGTTTCCTACTCTGGCTACACAGCCTTGCTTCCGCCTCCTATCATACACAGCTGATTCACAGATCCGTGACCTTTTGCTGATCTGCTGGTGTATAGTCCAGGGATGTGGGAGGGACAGAGCAGCTCTGTGAAGCTTTGGAAAACGTGTTATAAGAAACAGATTCTCAGTACCAGCTTTGTAAAATGGGCATTCCCTTTCATAGGGTCTAATTTGCCTTTGGCGTAACAGCCTCACAGCTCTGCATGGGTTGTGTTGTGAACCCTTGCATAAGTGCATGTTTGTTATGTGAATTAGATGCCTTTTTCCTTTGAATGCTGCTTCCATGGAATGATATGTTAGACTCTTATGTCAGTCTTGTAAGAATGGGGGACATTTGCCTTTGTGTGAAATCATTTGGGTAAAAGTCCTTTAGACCTAATCTTGGAAGGAATTAAACAGAGATGTCTTTGCTGCTTATTCAGGGAGGACTGAGCTGCAACTTGTTTCTGAATGGAGGTAGGGAATGAACTACAGAAAAAGTTGAAGAAATCAAAGCAGGAATTATTCTAAGATTTACAGGTGTGATACAGGCTGATCAGTTAAAAAAATTGTGAGAAATTGAAGGATCCGATGCTGATATCTTCTGCTTACAAATGCATATCATTGGTTTAGGTCATCATCTGCACACTCTGAATTGCTTTTGATGCATTTAATTTTGATGACTGGAAAGGCTTTGCATTCTTCTACCTGCTGCTTTTCACAGGCAGCCTTTAAACTTCATGAAAAATTTAGACTTCTTGTTTCATACTTTAAAATGACTTTTGTGTTACTTTTCACTTGGGCTGCCATAAAAATGTTAGAGGCTTAGCAACTGCAGACTTTGTGTTACTTTGTGTTATTTTGCATGATGAGACATGAAAGTTTCTGGTTGTTGACAGGGAAAGGGGCATACAAGATTAGTTTTTCTAACAATGAAGGCGACATTTCAGTATTTTAACTAATGTACAGTCCTGTATTTTCTAGTAAAGTATGTATGTGGAAATAAAGAATTCTTGTGCACATGAACATACTTGGTCATACTTGTGCAGAAGTAACCACTTCCAAACCAGAGCTTAATGAAATTCTTTGGTAACATGACTGTGCTTTTGTTACTGCATTGGTCATAATTGTAAGCACAGAGCAGCAACCCTTGCATTATATATGGTTTTTTAAACTGTCCTGGTTTTGGGCCAAAATTAATAAATTAGCCCCCCAGAGACAGATGGCCCTCCCTCCTCTCTCTGAAGAGAGGAGAGGAAGGAAGGAGGAGATTTAAGAGTTCAGAAGAATTCCGAACTACTTTAATAGATAATGAAACAATAGACAAAATCAAAAGGAAAAGACAAAAAAGGTGTACAATATTTACAAGACCGAATCCAGCTCCCGGGATGATGATCACGACCCCACGTGAGCAGGCCGAGGAGAATCCAGCTCCCGGGATGGTGATCACGTTTCCATGTGGGCAGGCCGAGGAGAGAAGGCCTGCGGAGGGAAGAGCGCAGAGCCGGGGAGGAAGAGAGAGACTGACCCTTCGATCCCTCCTTTTATATTGAGGGCATGAGGCAGATGGGATGGAATACTCCATCCCATGTTACATGTTACATCCATCAATGTAGAACCCTCCCCTTGCGGTTTCTCTTTCCGGTGCAGCCGACCACGAGTTCCTTCTTCACTAGTGCTTCGGCACCTCCCCCAGGCTGGGCTCCAACCTGGCGAGGTCTGCCGCAGGCTTCGATCGCTCTTCTTTGTCTTGTTGATGGCCGTCGTTAACTCCCTAGCCTGGTTCCATCCCCCACCAATTCCTCCGTTTTTCTTTAAACATTATACAACGGTAAACAATCTTACACACAATAATAACAAGTAGAAATATTAGTACAAACACAAACCAGAAAATTTACCCCATTCTACCTCAAACCAGGACATAAACCCTGTAAAATACCTCATGTGATATGTGTACACAGTCTTTGAAAGGAGAATTTGGTGTGAAATGTGACTATTTGCTAAGCTGATTCATTGCTGATCTTTCATTTTCCATACTGCTAGTCTATTCAGAGAAATCCAGCTCTTTATGTAGCTAATTCATTGTCAAAATCCCATTTCTGTCAGTGAAGCAAAATCCAGATATGTACTTCCACTTAAAAATCTTAAAAGCTTTTTTACATATATTTTCAATTTTTTCTGCCCTGAAAGATGGTTCAGTGAAAACATTAACACCTAATATTTTTCTTCCAGTGCTGCTATGTTTGCTTAGACAATAAGTAGAATTTTATGTCACTCCACCCACAACAGAAGAAAGAAAATTCCCAAGTGGAATCTTCTACAGTGATGAGTGCCTCTAGCTCAGAGCTCAAGTGGAGGCCCAAAACCTGAGCTGCTATTTTTCTTTTCCACTGGAGAAAAATGTATTATATTTTAGCAGTATTTCTTGTATGCTTCCCACTAGTGATATAATCCCTCTCCATTCCATCAAACTAACGTCTTCCAAAGAAAATATATAAAGGAAAGAGGGAGGAGGTAGGACTATTTATAATTATTTTCATTTATCAAACATGTTAGTGCTGGTTCTCCCTTTATTTTACTACTTACACTTAGAACTCAGTTTTGCATTAACAATAAATGTGCACCCTCATCACTACAGTTTTTGAGCTCCTCAGTCTTCATAATATTCATCCTTACAGCGAAGTGAAGATTATTTTTTTTATTGCTCATGTACAAACAAGTAATTGTGAGTCAAGAACTTTTTTAAAGTTAGATACCTAATTTCTCTGTGTATTTTAGTGCTTTAAGTTTTCTTTTGGTTATCTGAGTTATGTGATACTTCTAGAGCTGCATCCCCTCTTCTTGAGGTGAGCATGACATACAGTACCGATGAGCATCAATCCTCTACGCTGTGTTTTGTTAGACCATAGAGATCAGGCATTTGACAAAGCCAAGCTCCAAGAGCTCTTCCAATTTGTGAGGCCTCTGTTGATCTTTGGGATGTGGAGGCATAATTTCCTGCGTTTCCAGATGGTTCAATGTGACCTGGAGCTGTAGCAATCTGCTGATGCTCAGAGACAACATTCTTATCCAACTCTAACAAAATGTGCAGCATGCTTCATTTAAGCAGTGAACTGGCAACAAATTAAATAATTGTGCTGTTAATCACAGAACCTTAATTAACAAAATTTGACTGAAAGTGAGCAAGTCTGCCCATAGGCACTTTACTATGATTAGATATTTGAAAGAATGATGGTAACATTTTTCACATGTTGTTACTGTATTTATTACATTTTTGGCACTGGGATTTCATTCTTGCTTTCAAGAATCTTGAAAGTTTAGTGGCAAGAAGGAATACTGTAGTGCTATAAGGCATTGCCATGCTGTTCTTTCTGTCTTTGACTCAGGGGTTCTATTTATCCCCTCGGTTTGCTTGATGCTTTATTCTATGCTTCATGTTGATACTTTTAAAAGTAGACAGAAGATGAGGTAAGAATTGATTGAGGACAGATAAATCATTTCAGTAAGAAGGTCTGAAGCTCTTTAACTTTCTTTAACTCTCTTTTGGGGTCTGCCTTGCAAAAAGCCTGGGGCATATGCATTAAACTGTGCATCTAAAGTGCTGCCAAAATAGTAGCGTAACTCCGCTGAATTAAAATTAAAATATTTACATTTAAATGCAGAGACTTACTAGAGATTTTTAAAATACCATTTTTAAAAAGGAATAGCGAAGTCAACTTATTTATAGCCTAAAGGAAAAGTATTCTCAGTGAATTGCTAGCTTTCTGGTTTCAAATATTGTCAGTTTTAAAATATTTTAATTTTTCTTGCAATTGTGTGTGTTTGGAATAAAAGTGAAAAGTGTTTAAGGAGTTTTAAGGAATTGTGGGGAATATTCTAGCTGTAGTATTCCATTATTTGCTGTTATAATCACTAATCAGGCCATGTTTTTCAGTTGCGTGGATTAGCAGTCTGTTTTATTCACCCTTTTTTTAAGGGAATTCTTCCTCTGAAAATTATTCTGACTGTATTCAGTGCTGGTTTTTGCCATTTTTGTCCCTCTCTCATGGCTATGGCTAACAGCATTCCTTTTGGCAGACTAGGATTTGGACATAAATGTGGAAGCCCCTGGAGACTCAGAGGTGCCAATAAAATGAGACCATCAAAAACAGTGCACCTGTTTGGGCTTTAGAAATCTAGAAATCGGGTGCCTAAATAGCATTGCTGTTGGGAGGAGGTGTGTGTGTGACTTGTGTGAACAGTGATGTCAGGATTCCAGTGTGTATTGAGATATCTCTTTAGATGTGGGTCCCTAGGCCAATATCTAACTGACCAATCTTGCTGCTTGAGTGCAAAACTCATTAGTGGTGAAAGTGGCTACTGAAGTCAGAAGAACAGAAATTATGTTCTGAAATGAAGTCATGACTCTTTTAATGTTCCCGTTGAAGCCAAGCATCTGGAACTAGAGATTTAAGTGAAATGTGAAAGCAGGGACCGCTTCTTTGTGCATGTTGTGTCAAAATTTGGCTGTATTTGCACCAGACATCTGAACTCTGAAATGTATCCAATTCTGCGGAGTGTAAAAAAGTCTATTTGTGCAGTCAGGAAGATCCTACTGATCTTATGAATGCATAAACAAGATATTATTTTTCTTAACACTGATTTGAAAATGTGAGCTGTTAGTGACTGTCTTGTTCAATGAAGCTCATTACCACACTGGTGTGAGTGGTTTAAATTTAGGCATGCTTCTGTGTAGACTACTAGTGCAGATGTCTCTGCAAACATGAGTAATACCTTTGTCTTTTGTATACATTTATATAGAACCAAAGAAGTATTTTTTTTCAGGCCTTCTGAGTTAAACTTGTATGAATCTTTTAGAATCATAGAATGGTTTGGGTTGGAAGGGACTTCAAATATCATTTAGTTCCAATCCTCCTGCCATGGGCAGGGACACCTCCCAATAGACCAGGTTGCTTGTCCAGCCTGGCCTTGAACACCTCCAGGGAGGGGACATCCACAGCCCCCAGCTTCCAGTGTCTCACTATCCTTACAGTAAAGAACTTCTTTCTTATATCCAGCGTAAATCTCCCCTCTTTCAATTTGCATTCATTACTCCTAGTCATGCCATCCTGTACCCTATTTAAAAGTCTTCCCTGTATTGCTTCAGCAAAGTAGATACATTCAGATGTAACTTAACTAAGTTCACCATGTAAATTTTAATGGAGACTATTTAATATTGGAGTGGAATAAACTATCCTGCTAAAAAAAATCCTTGTGTAGTTATTGCAGAATGGAGCATTGATTTTTATTGTTTCTGTGTTGGTAAATGGGACCAAGTGGAGGGAACGCTGACAAGAAGATGGGACAGTGTATATTAACACTTAGCGTTGGCCTTTTTGGCTGTTGAAGAATTGGTAGCTCTGGCCAAAGGTGATACTCTTCTCTATGGTATCATTTAATGCAAGGATGATAAACTTCATTCTGATTTGGTTATGGATAAAGGAATCTTTTTTTTTTTTCACATTGGTAAAGATTACATAGGTTGCATATAGCATGGAGGTGCCAACTCCAGGTGGCTTTTCACTCTTTAGAACCTATAATTTTTTACAGGACAGTAAGAAAACACAGCATCATGCTGTACAGAGAATGGGAGTAGGGAGGAAAGAGAAGACAGAGAGAAGCTGTTACAAGAACTGCTTTTTCCACTGCATTGAATTTTTCAGGTAATGACGATGCTGGCTTTTTAACTTTTTTTTCTGGTTTCTCAACTACTGGCTTTTGACCTTTACCAACCTGATCCAGTGTTCAGTGTATTTAAAGCAATCTCATTGCCCTCCGTGGTTTCTGGGTCAGGGCAGCAGCAAAGGTACTCATACTGAGATTTCATGTGGGCTTCCTGTTTCTGGAAGATGATTTCTCTGAATTGGCTTCATTCAAAATTGATTATGGAAATGACAATTTGAGGCTGTCTGTGCTTTCATTGTGCTATTTGGTGCCTATTAAGTGTTTGTTAGGCTTTTTATAGACAGTCTGTGAACTTTAAAAATATAAAATGCTTATGAGCAGTTTGTTAAATGAGGATTTAGCTAAACTACACTTATTAACATTAACTGAATGACTTTAGTATTTTACACTTTTAAAGTGCTGTACTAACAATCATTAATTTTAGAAACAACCCTATACAGTGCTGTAAATGAGAAACTTACTGGCTAAATACCCATCAGCAGTACTGGGAATATCCCTATGAGGGTATAACTTAATGACTGAACAAGGATGTTCTAATTTAAAAACCACTTTAATTTAGTATAACCTAATTCACCAGCTCTGTCTTTTGTTCATGCAGTAGATGGCTGCATGCATTTAAAACTCCTGGGCATGATGGGACAGTAGTATGAGAGAAACAATTCCATGTTTCTTTGCTTCCCTCCCTATATAATGCTGCCTTTTTTTTGACAAGTACATTTAATGAATTTGTAGTGTTTAGAAAGAGACACATTGGAAGGTGTGAAGTTCTTATACTTGGGTTAAAAAAAAAAGCAAGCCATAAAACAGCAATGTATTTATGGATAGATCTCTTAATGTAATTAGAGAGGTGCATGCTCACACTGGTTCTCATTTGTTTTTTGGAGCAACATTTCAGAACCTGACATGAAGAAATTCTTAGCCATGCTATTAAAAGCTGACATCATCCAAATGGGTAAATTATTTGAAATTTTGATCTTGCTTAATAGAGTGGTTAAGTTTGTAAGAGCCAACACTGCATTGTAAACCAATGCTTACTGAGAGAGGGAGTAAGTATCACTTACTCCAACTATCAAAAAGGAAAAAAAAATATTTTCCTGTAAATTGGTTCATCTCATTATTGTAGCATCTGTTAAAACCAGCTAGCCCATACCCCACCTAAAGTTGGCCATAAATCCACCACTGGTGCAAAGCAGGGTAAAAAGAATAAGCAGTGTTAAAAAATTCAACTAATTTTAGTTATAATGAAACATTTTTACTCTATTGCTAGTAAGCAAAATATAGATGAAAGAAAAAATACCTCTGTTTTAGTAGAGGAAAGGAATACCTCTGTCAAACATTTAAGTTTAAAGTAGTCAGGCCCTTGCTCTCCTTAAACTATTCTCTTTCTAAAATTAAAATGGTTTTCTGTAAATATCAAGAAATTTACCGTACCTGTCAGCACAGCAAGGTGATAATATCAGTGAAGTTCAAGGCTGCTTCACGCCAGTAATTGTGGTTTAGATTTATTTCTGACCTCTTGGGCTGAGGAAGTTGCTGTGCAATTTATCAGGGAAAAGTTTTCCAACATGTAATTTGTTTTCCTTCAGAGCTTGGCTGAGGCTTTCACAGCTCTGCTCTTTCTGAGAGTGCACAGGAAAGCTATGAAGGGCAGCATAATTTTGTTGAACTAAAAGGAAGTTTATACATAGTTAGTAATGAATGATTTTGCTAGGAAAGAAAACGATGTAAAGGCATCTTCCACCACTTTATTTAATTTTGCCCATCTTGGGTGCAAGTTTTAGCCATCAGAACCTAAGGGCTTATGCAGAATGGCTAAATTGGGAAATTGTGCTCACTGAAGGAAGTATGTGTGTCTGTGGCTGCATGCCTGTGTGTGGCTTTTTTAGGCCAACTGATTTCACTCAGTGGGGTAATCAAAGCTGGAAAGTAGAGGTTTTAGAAGGCATTTCTTAAAAAAAAAATAATTAAATAATCTGAAACATTAATTGGGTGGAGTTGATGTTTCTGACAAAAGCTGTCATATATTTGGACAACTTAATTGATTTCTGTTGGAATTTCATTTCTTCATTGTGAGAAGTAATTGTTTGAAATACTGTGTGGTCTTTTTTTCCCCAGTAGTAATCCTACATTCTTAGATGGAAATGAGAGAATACAGAAGCAAAGAAAAAAAAGTAAGAGTAGAGGAAAAGTGAGAAATGTCTCCTAATCTATTGTAGAACTGGAGGAATGTTAAAGGCACTGTCTACTTAAACCAGAACAAATCTAAACTGTTGCAGCACCAAAGATACTTGAGCCTCTGAAACTGTAATTCTCAAAATTACAGTGCTGAAAGCCAGTTTTTGTTGTTATAGTATCAAATGTTGTTTTGCATGAAAGCTTCACTTGTAAAAGACAAACATTGCTGAATATTAGATTGCTTCTGCTGTAATTATCTTCCTTTAGATTATCTTTGTTTGGCTAGATGACTCTTAAAAAAAGAAAAACAGCCAATAACACATCATTCATAAGAAACAAATTCTTTACAGGAATATTTGTCTTGGAATGCCTGATTTTTTTATACTTACCACTTCATCCCATGAGCTAAAGATCCCTCAGAAGTTTAATCAGTTGGACTTCTTTCTCCTGAAAGCTAGATTCTAGTGGTGTGAAGTTCATGTTCCCTTCCCGAGAAATCAGAAATAGGATACTGATGAATTTCTTAGCTGTCTAGATTGAAAAAAAAATCTCCAACTGATGTACTTAAGTTATTTTTCTGTAAGACAAGATCTCTCTTACTTTTACAGATGTGTTGACAGGTTAGACAATGTTAATAGCAAAGCAAGGAGATGAAAGTTTGCATCATAATATCCTCTTGGCAGTGAATACTGAAGTTCAAAAGATTATTTCTGTCATGTGACCATAACCACAGTTCCAAAAGGGCTAAATGACTGCTTCAAAAATAAACCTCATCACTTCATGAAGGGTGTTGAAAAGTGGTGCTCTGTGTCTTTATGATTCCTGGCTCTTACATCAGTTCTACTACGGCTGTCCCCATACAATGGATAGACTCATGAGGTGGAACTGTTGTGTACATCACCTAGAGAGTTGCTAATGAACTTCTAGCTGACAAATTCTGCCTGCAAATTAAAATACAGCATGGTTTTACCCTGCTTATGTGGTTATTTAATATCCTGTTTTGCTTTTAAATTTCCAATAAATCTGCTTGCTACTCTAAAGCCATACTCTTGTTCTTATGTTTGACTCAAAGTGGTTGTCCTGTACATTAACTTTGAATGCTACTGTTATGAGCACAGCAGATGTACTCCTATGCTTATCATGTTGTTATCTGTAATGTTTAACGGTATGTTATTAAAAACATCACAGCAGTTTGATTAACCCACCATACTTCTGCTCCTAAGTCAATATTAACTTCAGAGGGTAACAGCACTTTTGCTGATCCATGGTTGATTTTTGTGGAGTTGACAGTAGGGGAGTGGTAACTTCTTTTTGTCAACACATTCAATCTGGATTATAAAACTATAAACCTACAACCAACAGTCATTTTTTTCATTTCCTTTTCCAAGAAGCAGCACTCTTTCATTTCTGGTTAAATGACACATAATTAACTGTGACAGATGAGGGGAATATATCTATATCCAATTATGAATTCCTCTGTTTTATAAATAGGAGCTCTGATTGCAGCCGTCAATGTAGATTAGAATTTCCATTTTGTAGCAGAAAATGGGTAATGCCTGAGGACCTGCAAAAGAGACTTAAAAGAAATTTGTCATCAGTAGGGTAGCTGGATGCTTGTAGAACATGAATTGCTTGAGGTGGACGTTTGTTTTTACCTCATTTTTGTCCCTATTGGGCTCCAGCAATGGAAATCCTAACAGAAGGGTTTGAAGGGTAAGAGAAGGAATGGTGTGTTAGCATATCTCACTGTGTCATAACAGGGACATTCTGGAATTGTGAGAAACAGGGATAGACAGAAACTTGCTGTCCTGACTGTAGCTAACAGCTTCATGTTCCCTTCCCGTCTTGTCTTTTCTTGCCATCCCAAATGGATTGTAAGGTTTGAATAATTCCCAAATCAACTGATGAAAACATAGATCAGGTTTCAGTGGTTCACAACTAGTTCTGAGCTCAGGAATGGGATTTCACTATTCAGGGAAGAGAGTGAGAACCAAGAAATGGCTGGCTTCTGTCCTGGTCCATACCCAAGGAAACATGCATGATCCATTCCTTTTGTGCTGTTCTCCAAAGTTAAGACTCACTAGTAGAAAGATTAACAAAAATCTCCTGCTTTCCCTCCCTGCCCTCAGCTGATGAAATGATTACCAAAGTGATTACCAAATGATTACCAAAATGATTACGAAGTAGCTTTTTGTTCAGAAGAGCTAAAAACACCTGATATTATGAAAACAGTTGTGAAACAGTAAGGATTTTACATTCAGGAGGAGCTTCAGGAGGTCTGATTAAACATAATAACATCTGACTTTTTTATCTCTGCAATATATAGCTTTGCTTTATCGTCTTCACTGTGAAATTCCTGTAAAAATAGTTCAAATATTGTTACTATAAGTGCATTGTTCTTTCTGAGTTGTTGCAGCTTCTCTACTGGTATATTTCTGAATGTATTCAAAGAGTTTATCCACTTAAGCAAGACCTTTTATATTAACACTAAGTAGGCCACTGAAATGCCTGTGAAATACGTAGAAAGACTACTTCTACAATATAATATTGTGACAGAAAGATCTTTCTGTATTTCTGGGAGTTTCAGGAGTGTAGGGGGATATGCCACTATTGGAATATTCTATTTTTCTAGAAAAATGTCTCACCTAAAGCCAAGGAATAGTTTAGGTGTATATCAACACTAATGACCATCTTAGTTGGTCTTCTTTCAAATTGTTGATATCTGTGAGTAGACCTAATTGGAATGGCAGGGGTGATAATGTTTGCACTTGCAACTCCATTTGTACCCAAGTTTATACATCACAACAATGAAGTTCCTACCTCCAAGGAATTGCAAAAATATCACAAAACACCTTTATAATTCTCTAGTAGAAAAAAAAATCCTAGAAGAGTAATTATAATTAATTGAAAAGATTTCTGCAGAAGCTAGTGCCAGCAATTTGCATAAATTCTCATTAAGTTGAATAATGTATTTTCTTCAAGATCCATTAAACAAGCTTTAATCAGTTGAGCTTGAAAAAACATCACTATGAAACTTTAGTTTAAAAATCATTACAGAGCATCTAAAGTAAGCTCTGGAAAATTACAAAAATGTATGCAGGAGACATCAGCATCCTTCAGAAAGTAAGAAGCTATGTAATAAATACCAGAGGAAGGGTGGATTGTTGTTCCTGGCTTTAAGTTAATTCCACCAAGACAAAACATGCTTGGTGGGAAGGAAGCCTTGTGTCGCCAGCACAATAGGGTGTCATACTGGGGTGAGGTGTCTGCTAACTACTTTTTCTGCAGGTTTCAAGAGGAGAACATGAGGAACTGGCAGGTATGCTACTATAAGCTGCAGCACCTACTACTGCTTACCTTACTTAGTGGATAGCCTACTGTATTTTTGGATGTGTTTTTTCTCTCTTAAACAGTTAAGCTGAGTTGTCTGGTAAGACATTTAGATATGCAGCCTAAACAATTTTGCCTATTTCTATCCACTTTTACTTTTTGGGATGGATTCTGGTGCAGTCTTTCAAATTCCAGATTCTAACTGGTTCAATGTGCTGCCTTTACTCTGTGTTCAATGAACAGCATTTCTTTCTGAGTTAGCACATTTAGTGATAGGAACTGTGTGAAATTCACTTTAGGGCAACTGTTACCTTCTTTTAGCAGTCTTTTGTGTGTCGGCAAAGGTGGAATGGCAGAACCCAGTGTTTCTGCTGTCCTTGGCAATGCTTTCTTGTCTTTATTTAAGGCCATAAATAAATGTAAGCTTAAAATAATTATGCAAATAAATAATAGTTCTGTTTTTTAATTGATTTTTAATATTGCTGAGAGGTGTACTGTATTCCTTCCTTGCTATGTAGTGAACAATCATGTTTTTGTACCGTTTTCTGTTGCAGGAGCCAAATTTAAAGCTTTAGAATCAAATTCCTAAACCAGCAGTTCCTAAATTGCAGCACACATTTCTACGCACTTAAATGATTTATGGTTGTTCAAGGTGGCTGTTGGCCAAGCTGCAGCTGGTACTGCAGGTACTGCTGGAACTGGAGCCTGAAACCTTTATTGTGATACTTGGTCAAAGAAAAAGTTATCTAAACTTGGTCCCTGTTTTACAACATTTTCATAGAATCATACAATA
>VZTY01017089.1:74952-92718 GCA_013400935.1 Turnix velox | reverse complement strand
AGGCTGAAGGAGTTGGGTTAGTCCAGCCAGGAGAAGAGAGGCTCAGGAGGACTTCATAGTAGCTTATCAGTACCTGAAAGGAGCCTACAGAAAAGTAGGGGTAGAACTTTTTAACAGGATATGTGATGGAAGGACTCGGAATGTAAATTGGAAGAGGATAGATTCAGGCTAGACATAAGAAAGAAATTATTTCGGGTGAGGGTGGTGAAGCAGTGGAACAGGTTGCCCAGAGAGGTTGTGGATGCCCCCTCTTTGGAGGTGTTTAAGGCCCAGCTGGACAAGGCACTGAGTAACCTGATGTAGTGGGAGGTGTCCCTGTCATAGGATGGAACTAGATGATCTTTAAGGTCCCTTCCAACCCAAACTATTCTGTGATTCTATGATTCCTGTTCTCAAGGATACAAAAAGGCTGCTGCAAATAAAAAGAAAGCTCTTCTCTGTGTCCACAGCATGTGAGATAAAAATACAGTGAAGATAGATCTATATCAAAGAAAATTCAGTTTAGATATTTCATAAAGCTTCACAGTGTAGTAAAGCACTAGAGAGACTGTTTAGGGGATGCTACAAACATTAATGGTGTAATTAAGGTCAGTCTAGATAAACAGTTTTTAATATGGAGATGGTGTGGAAGGCTTCCCAGGATTTCCTCTCTCTCCAAGAAATGTATCAAATTCTTGTAAAAATACCCATCTCTTCAGCTTCTGAATAATAGCAAGAAACACCAACTAAATAAAGTGTTCTTTTTCCTGATAGCATTTAGATGAGGGAGTGTTTGCATAGCAAAAGAGGTTTTATAAAATTTCTTTTACCAGTTGCAGAGTTGACTGGATCAGGGAAAAAAACAATCAATCGAGTAAACAAAAGAAACATAAATCTAAATCATGTCAATGTCTTGAAAAACATAAAATTTAAAATACAAGTAAGAAAATATTTTTGTTTGCTTCTTTTTTTTCAACATGTAAGTTGTATAATGTTCAGAATTGGGAAACTAAGATTCTTAATTTCAGAAATTGGAGTTTTAAAAATGCAAACTAAATGAACATCCAATGTGTTATGGAAACATACTATTTTTTGCCCTCAAACAAAATGAGTAACTTAAAACACACGCATAGGACATTCTACCTCTCCAGCTCATCCACCAAAATACAAAATTTTTGGTTGTCTCTATAGTCTGGCAATTGTTCTTATAACATATGATTTGTTCTTACCTTGATATGGGCCAGATTAGGATAATATATACAACCTGAAAGGTTTTGGAAGAAACATAGTTTAATCATAATTGCAAACTTAATAGAAGTATAGAAAAGGTTTAAATTCAACACAGTCATCTCAGAGAGACATAGATCTTCAGAAAGGCCTAAGTCCTCTTTATAGTTACTGAAAGCCACAATGATTTTCATGTGATATTTTTGGGGTAATTATTATGACAATTATTGCTAACTTTTTCAATTAGTAGTTATTCTTGCACTCAGAAGTTATAACTGATTTTGGCAGAAGTAACTTTTCAAGAACAAGGTTTGTCAGTCTCCTTATAAAGTACTGCTGTCCCATGAGAGACTCTTATGTGACAGTCAAAAGTCACAGTTCATCACAGGAACATATCGCACTGATGTCATCTTTTGGGCAGCAGGAGCCTATCCCAGCATTAGGGCTTCCTCAGGGACAGGAAAGAAGCCAACTACAACACTTTTGCTGACAGCAATCCAAGCATTATTTTATTCTTCCATCTGTTTCTATCTCTAGTCTGCTGTTTCTGTTCAATACGGAGAATACTCTCTGCTATTTCATTATTATCTCTGAAAAGGTTGGCAAAAATGTCATTCTTCTGTATACTTCTCTTTAACAATGCAATGAGAAGGTGCTTGAGTGAAAGAAAGCAGGGGTTTCCTCTTTTTTATTCTTTTTTGCTTTGGAATAGACATAGAAACATACTCTATTAAGCGTAGAAGAAAATGTTCAGTTCTCTATAAAATCAATGCATACAAATGACAAAGGCAAGTCCACTGATAAAAGCATACAATTTGCAATCTAAATTTTTCTGAAGTTCCTGGGGGAGGAAAAAACCAGAACATCCATTCTCCTTTCTTTTTGGCTTGCATTTTCCAGCTCATTGGCCTGCTAAATGTGAACCCTTTAGGTAAAATTTGGGTCAAGTTTACATACAATTCTCATCAAATTTGCATAATATATCTTCAAGAATAAGTCATAGTATTTTCAGTGTCCTGGTGCAGGATCTGGGCCCCACAGTCCCGTGAAGGTCAATGAAAGGCACTGACTTTGCTTATATAGGAGTAAGCCTTGATAGAACACTTTATAAGGTTGCTACAAAAGGACTGAATTTTTGAACAGCACTTTGTTGCTTTAAAGGACTTTGAAGTATTGAGGTTGTTGTGAGTTAACCTTGGCCAGCAGCCAGGCACCCAACAGCTCGTTCACTCTCTGTATGTAACAGGGCAAGGAGAAACAGAGGATGGAGATACAGACATGGAGATCACCTTCTCAGGTTAGCAGCTGCTGTCACAAGAAAAACAGGTTCAATTTGGAGAAGATTAGTTTAATTTAATTTATTAACAGTTAGGATGAATTTGAGTAGTGACAAAGACAAAAAAACTACCATCACCCATCTCCCCCCTTTTTTCCTGGCTCAACTTCATTCCAGGCTCTACCTACTCTTTCCAGTAGTTACTCCATAACAGCTCTTCTCTTCTGCTTCTTCCTCCTCACGCTTTTTATCCTTTCCAGCATGGGGTCCTTCTCATGGGATGTAGTCTTTCATGAACCTCATCATACTGGATCATTCCCACAGACTGCAGTTCCTCTCAGGAAATATCCACCTACTCTGTTATCTCTCAGTAGGCTATTGGTCTCCTCTGGTTCCTGTAGCACTTCCTTCACCTCCTTCTTCTCTGACCCCTGGTGTTCACAGGGTGTTTTCTCACTTTTTTTTACCCCATGCTCTTCTGTTTGTGTGGAATTTTTGTCCTTTCTTTAATACATTTTCTAAGAGGTGCCACCCACTTGACTGAGAGGCCCAACTGTGTGCTGTAGTGGGTGCATTGGAGCAGTAGGAATCAACTGTGTCCAGCATAGGACAGCTCCAACCTCTTCTTGCAGAGGCCACCTGCACCTCCACAGCCAACACCTGGACATGGAAGTGGGAAAAGTATGGCAATGCTTCTTCTCCTGATAAAATCATTGTCAAGGGAATGATGTACAATCGCACACTGCTTGTTTTTTCATGAATCTCCTCATCTTACAGGACTTGTAGTGATGTAGGGGTAATAAAGCAGATTTTTCACTACTCTCACAACTCACAGGAAGTATAGATGGAGATTATATTTGCTGGAGGAAAAAGTAGGGGAATTTATTATGAGCTTGCTGGATGACCCAGCATGCCTCTCATAGGCTTATTAGATGTTTCCTCATTTTGTAAAGCCTGCATTAGATTTCCTTTCTTCATCTCCCAACAGACATTTAGTTCCAGTACCATGTCCATTTTCTCTAAAAAGGATGCTGAACTAACTGACTGTTCTGGAAAATACATGCCTGTACAGTTTGGCAGTACTATTTTGTCTCAATTTTGCTTATCCTTGGACAATGTGGTTTAATGGTTTTACCAATAAAAATACCCCACTGTATGCCAGAACTCTTATGTAGTGGTGAACAAGAAGCATACGGAGTACTATTATGACATCACTGCCCTATATAATAATCTAGCTGTGAGCAGCTGAAAGAATTCTCCATCCACACTGTTGCATTCAATAAACTTAATTCTTTATGTAATTTTTCTTGCAGCTTATATGTGAGCCTGGAAGTCCTTGTCAACTATAAAATGCACTATACCCTTATTTTGATGTAAACTGGGAGTAATATAGATAAAAACAGGTATAAATGAGATGAAAACCAGCCAGAAATATTTTTACTATCATTTTGGTATGATTGATTAGAGATGAAAAAAAAGGAAGAGAAAAAAGACTGGTTTTTCCCCCAGGTATCTATTAAATAATACACTTTACTGAAATGTAGGCAATATGTTCTTGAAAGATCACATCTGAATTCATGAACAGAGAATTTCTAGTTAGAAACTCATCCTCTATATTCCTCCCAATGGAGGCTTAATAAGCCATTTCTGCAAGAACATTATGCAAAAGAAACAACTCAAAAGTATTTGGAAGCAAACACAACAGAGGAAATATCTCTCTTGTTGTAATAAGGAGCTACAAAGCTATACTGAAAAGCTATATAATATTGTATTCAGATCACAAGAGGAAAGAAAATGTCAAAACAAAGTAAATTAGAAGAGAAACAAAAACCAGGAATCCAGAGTTACTTTACAAAGTCAGAAAATGCTCTAATTCACAATTACTGTTCAACACACAGAGAAGAAAACAAAATGCCTTTTTTAAATCAATCATGAAAAATGAGCTTGAACATGAGCTTGACTCATCAGACATCTTCAGCCTGATTATTGCTGTGTGCCTTTTGAAGTACCAGCAGCACAACCATAATTACTAAATTTCAGGAAATAATGGAAGAATGCTGCAATTTCAGGGAGAAACTTGATGCAATTAAATACAATCCAGAGGAGTTCACGACAAGCAGTTAAAGATGTTTTTTTCCCAGCCTGAGTTGTTTAAATCACCATTGTGGCCAGATGAGTTTGTGAGCATTGAACTGTGAAAGGATGGCTCTGGATGGACTTACGTATACACAGTAAAAAAGCTACATGTAATCATTCCTTCAGAGCAAATTTAAAGGTGACTATTTAGATAAGTTATGAATTCACAGCTGTTACATTTTCTATGCTGCATAAGCAAAATTTATATTTACTTTCTCTTATATTCTAAGTTAATAAAATCCACAAAGAGTAAATATAAGTGTTTGAAAGGTGAAAAAGAGAGGCAGAAAAAGCACTAACACTAATTGCTTTCTATAACAGATTCTCAAACTGCCCTTACAACAGACAGGAGTAAGAACAGAACAGGTTTCTTTATGTGAAAAGTACAGTTTATTTATCCCCAGCAAAGGGTTAGGGTGAGGATACAGAATCATCCAAAAACAACAGATGGGAGATGTACTAAATCGCCCATTTCCTGCGCTGTTTCTTATCCACCCATAAACGATCAAGTACCTTTTATATCATATCACATCATCCCAACAGACCTCTCCCCAACGCAGTTGGCAGACCTCTTCTAGCTGTTCTGTACTGCTTAATGAGTGACCTCAGATAACCCAAGCTATGTACTGATCTGCCCTGCAACAATATCACCTAGGGCTAGTGATCTGGTGCTTTTCCTAATTAACATTTAGGGGTGACCAACCTCCCCCTGTGTGTGGTGAACTTATTTCACCATTCACCTCATAAAGACATCCTTTTCCACAAGTTTATACCAATAAGTATTGGAGGTTTTATTATCAATGGAAAACACCCAGTTTTATGAAAGCTTATGACACTACAAACTAGATTTTCTTGTCTGCATGCTACCCTTTCATATTGCTTTAGGTCATTATTTATGTTCTGCTATTACACTGTGATTGGAGGTATGTAAATCCTGATACTTTTTGGATAATCCTATGTAGTTAAATACAACTTCTAGTAAAAGTAATGCATTGCATTTCAGGTTCTTGACAATGCTTCTAGAGTCCCAGAAATGTGTTAAAATTCTAGCATTAGCGACAGCCTTCTGGTGTGCCTTCAATTTAAAGGTAAAGATAGATGATGCAAAAGCTGACTGACACACTAGTCACTTGTTATTTATGTTAAATGGGAAAGGCTATTTTATGAGACAGCTGCAGATACTGTGGAGACATGAAGGGCTACCCAGTGGTAGCCTGAACTGATCTCAGCGCTGCCTGCCGGGATCTCCTCTTCAATTCATCAGCTCTTCTTGGATCAGCTCCAGCTGACCTGATGCAGAATGCTGAATCAGCAGGAAACACTTGCCATTACTATAGGGGTTTTTTTGTGCTGACTTACTGTACTGAACACAGGGCCCAGCAGGCACCCGAGCCAGCACAAATAAGAGGCTGGAACGCACAGCCAGGGACAGCAAGGAGAAATGGCATTAAAGCAACCAGAGATTAGATTGATTTGCAAGATACTAAAATTGCAGCCTATACCGCATGTAAAGACAGTCCAATTATACTGTAGATCCTGTGTATCAGGATGAGTGTAAGATATTAATGTGTCAGAAACAACATGTTGACTTACAACAATAAAACTGGAAGAATATGAAAAAAAAGGGGAAATAATTGCACCTAAAACAAAGCTCTTGGAAAACTAGTCTCACTGGAAAGGCATCTAAAGATATTTTAAGATAATGCCTACTGTTTTACCTGTTTTACTCACATAAACAGAACTAATGTGTGTTCTCGTAATCAATATAAACTGAGGAAAAACTATACTTCTGTCAGGCACCAGTCTCTTCTTCTGTTGGAAACTGGGAATATTTCAAGCTTTAGCTATATAATCAGGCTAGGTATAATAAACAATATCGATTAGAATATCTGCTGAGTGTTTGAACATTTAACTCTGTTGGTTTTATTAGATTTAGTCTTCTCAGATACCTGAACATCTTTGTACTGAGGACAAACATCATTTAATTACAGCATATACATGAGGCTAGACAGGAACACTCCTTCTTTTCCTACATATTGTTCCTTACCTCTTACATCTGCACTAAGGCTAAATGGCATCTTACCAGTGACTTCACAGAATTCAACGGAACACATACCTCCTATAACCCCTGCAATGATAGTGCCATGTTGGAATGCTCTGGTTTCATGCTGCATTAACACAACTCACATCTCTTTTCTTTCTCTTTTGATGCTTGTGAATTGCTGGGTGTAATCAGGCTTACCGAAACCTTCATTCCCTGGTGGTGTAGTCACATCACATTCTGTCTTCAAAGAACAAGTTGTCTTACCATGGCAGATCAGCATATCATTGTCAGGATCACTTCTTTACGTCACTTCTTTACAGGGAATCCTCATGATAACAAGTGATCTGCAATCAACCAAAGCAATTAACAGTCACCAGCTTATATATTATCACTCTGTAAAGACAGAACAATACTTTTATCTGTTCAATACACCTGCATTAACTTGAATAGTGCTTGTGAAGTAATTTGCTTTTCCAGGCTGTTTAATTTTCTATGACAATGAACCAAACTAAACCCCAAAACTCCAGGAAGCTAACTGTGGCTTTAAACCCTAGTCTAATTACCAAACAACACTGTTTGCTTCAGCAGCAAAAACAAGAGACTTCAACTAAATATCAATATTTTTATTAGCAAGGCACAATGCCATGTACTGATGATCTAAGAATGGCTGAAAGCAGTAGATGAAATCAGAACATCAGAATAACAAAAGGCATTTGCTTGCTCCTCCTTGCAGGTGGGACTTCTCTACGTCTTTCTGTTTCCAGCCCCCCGGTAGGGTGGATGACAAACTTTCTGACCTTGATCACCATAGTGAATAATGAAAATAAGAGCTTCTTGCATACCATTCCCTGGTTTAATCAGTCTGGGAGCAAACAGTGTCTGAACAATGTGCAGTTAATTTCAGAGTTTAGTCAGACAGAAGAGGCCTAGCTGAAAAGTGAAGTTACAAACTAGAAAATTGACCCTATTTTACCTCAAACCAGGACAAAAAAAGAAAATTAAATGAAATTAATGCTCTCTACCAATTAAGGTTAATAGAAACTCTCAGGATCAAGTGGGATGACTTTTACTATGTCAGCTGGGGCTTGGACTTATCAAATACATCAAAGCTTGCATTTGATAAATTAGATCAAAACCAGACCCCATTTTCCTGGAGAAAACCAAGGGAAGGAATAAGATGGGAAAGGCAGAGTTAGACAGGTGTAACATAAAAAACACTGATGTCTGATACAGAACGCATGCCATGTGATTTTTGGCAGCAGCTGTCTTTCTACAAAATCTCAACACCCAGATCACAGCCTTGCTAAAAGTGACATGCTTATCCTTAAAACTGCTGTTACCAAACCTCGAGCAAAATTTCTTTGTGTTAGATAGATTTCACCTACCTTATCTCTAAGAAGGGCAAAATTCTGAAGGCAAAGTAATGGCAAAATACTGCTAGATCAATGTTTGTAGATATTGTATATGCAACAGCTACATTTCAGGAAACTTATTGCCTTTATTTAATTTCCAGAAGTCAGAGCTTCTTGGATCATTGAGGCATATAGACAGGGTGAGACCTGGTATGAGTCATCAGTCAGCATTTATTCTGTAAAGTCACCTTATGTATCTTCTTATAATAATGTTGGTAAACTTCCACACTACAATCAATACAGTTAGGAGTTCCCCTTATAGGTGCCATCGTTAACACTCTCTCCTTCAGCCATCTTTTGTTTATCTCAATGTCCCTGGGCAAACCCCTTGTTTACATCTCGAACTGACATCTGCAGGATACCTCCATCAAGCCAGCAGAATCTGTTAACCCTACAGTTAACTGCACAGACTGCATCTTTCACTCTCTAGGCATAAACAGTGGTTAAATTTGGAAAGTTAAGATTTTGCTACCTGAAAAATATGCTTTTCACTGGGGATTAAATAATTTTTATTGATTTCTATGCAACATAGTTTTGATTTTCATTTTCAGAAATCCTCTTTTGACACTGCACTTATGAAGTGTCATGGTAGCACAGTTCTTACCTAGTGATGGAGGTAAGGATAAAGAGGAATTGTGAAAAGGAAACAGCTAAATATGTTAAGATATCCCAACACTCTGTAAATACTAGAGACTGAAGACAAGTTTGAGAGTCTATTTCATTACAAAGTAGCTAAAAGGGAAATTAAAGAAGACAAAGTATAGGGAAACGAAATGAATTCTTTATATCAGTCTTCATTCTTAAGGTAAGGAAAATCCTGTTCAGAAATTATTTTTCATGGGCAACCAAGATGAAACTTGATCAGACAGAAGTAGCTGGTAGCTGAGCACAGGTCAAATTAGGTCACTTGTTCCCAAATTGTGTCTTGCCTTGATTCCATTGGTACAAAAATATTCAGATGGATACTTTAAAATGGAAAGTTTTCCTTTTTTTTCTAGTTTTGTCCTTCTAACTTCAGAGGCTTCCCTTGACATGAGTGCATTTTTACTAATATTTTTGCTACATTATCATTCTCATCATCCTCACTGTGTGAATTATGAAATATTTCCAAAGTATTTCAGAATTTCCTTCTTGCCAGTCCTGTCTTAGCACACTTAAGAATTACCTTGCCATTACCATCACTTGACTCAAACTATTTCAGTTTCTCTAGTTCTAAGGAGCTGAGACTATCATGCTAATGATTTAAATGTATTAGTTTATATACAAATATTGCAGCAATGGTTAGGTATTGCAAAATATCAATAGGAGAGGGTCATTCTTTTTGAGCTTTCTCAGTTTGTTGTGAAAAACGAGATATCTCAATGATGGCTTAAAACTCTTTTTTAAATATAGGAGTAGGATTTATGATAAAGAATGAGCAATCTAATCTGCCTCCGCTATCCTTGAAAAACAAATAATGCAATCAGGTTCCCTTTCTTCTAGTGTGTCATGCAGGTATTTTTCATTCTTGTGTTATGTTCTATTTATCTATGGCTTCATCTGCCTAGCAGATAAAGTAACAAATAGAAAAGAAACAAAAAGCATCTTACAGAAGAAAAGAACAAGGAGAAGGGAAATACACCTGTTAAGATATCTGCATAAGAAAGGGCAAGGCAAACAGAAAAATCCATTCTCAAATGGACCAAGATTAAAGCAATTAACACAAGAGATTGAAGGAGACCGAAGAGCAACAAAAAGGGCTTGAAAAGATGCGAGCACAAGGAACAAAATGAGGTGAAGCAAATGCAGTAGCTGCTTTCAAGAACTAGCAGTTTTTAAACTAATGTCTAAGGAGCTAGTGTAGCTTCTTTGTTTATATTCTCAGAGTATAATCATACAAACTTCAATAGTTTATATTATATTGTAACATACTCAGATAGGTTTCAACAACTTAGTTTGCTAAGTTGTTTGTATTACCCAACTGGAAAAACTTTTTACTACTGACTGAAGGAGAGTGTCCTCTGCCTCCAGTGATCCTGATGGTAATAAAATCTGCTCTCTTCTTTCAAAGGCTGATATGTATTTGATGTTTGCCATTCTCCAATTCAGAACAGATTTCACAAGCACTTATAGAAGTTTAGCTCAGAAAATTCCCCAGGGACAAAGAAACGTGACATCCCAACAACTTCCAGCAGATTATGAAAGTTGTTGGTTCAGTTAGTAATACTATCCCTAAAGAGGATGGTCTTAACAGATTTAAAGTTGTCACAGGACACCTATTCTATGTTACTATGAAATCTGCTGACTAAAGCTAAAGGAGCTTTTTTTCTTTTCCTTCTCAACATAGGTAGTAAAAGAAGAAGGCAGTGCCCATACAGGGCCTTTAGTTTTCTCAAGCTGAATCATCTAAGCATGACACCATTAAATGCAAGTGTGAACCCATTTTCAACCTCAAATGTAGTCTGATTCTCTCATACTCTGCAAGTGCAGTGGGATGGAAGATAAATGTCTCAGTGCATATGCAAAAAGTTATAAGTTGCAGGATAGGGACAAGGCTGAGTCTGCTCCATTTCTGTTTTCCTGTGGATATCCTCCCTTTAGTTGAGAATAAAAGACTTGTCCTGACTAAAGAAAAAGAGAAACTGTGACTGAACTATAGCAAAATAGTACATTGAAATATGTGGATATGTTGATTTGGGCAAACTACAGTTTATTCTCTGAAGTATATTTCTTATGGGGTTTGGCAACACTAGTTAATAATATAGGCATAAAGGCACAAGAACAGGTATTGCGATGCAACTTTAAAATTTTTAGCATGGTCCCTTATGTCAGTGACTGCTTTCACAGGCAGCACCCAAGTAGAGTCAGGAGTTTAGTATGAGGTGGAAACCACTCCTGATGGTCAATTTAATTTAAGCCTTTCTGATTTGGGCAGTAGAAGAGTTAATTTGTTGGCTGTGCTGAGCCAGAGATGAGTATTATTTATTGTTCTATAGAGGTGACCGTGGCAGTCATAGTGATTGCACAGTTATGCAAAATTCTCATATTAAAGAAAAGCTCAAGCTAAAATATTGTAAGCAGCATTTATTTTTCCAGCTAAACCTGGGATGAACAAAAATCACATAAAATCACACAAAATAAAGACCAAAAGTTTTCATTTCAGCTGCAATGAAACACCTGGAAGGCCTGGCCTTGCCCTCTTCACTGTGCTGCAGATCTTCTGTTCCAGGACTTTGTGTGTGTTAACATGATACTTAAGGTCATATCTCCCAGATCTGTTTACTATGGCTGCTTCTCTTTTCTGATTGCTTCCAATGACTGCTTTTGCTTAAAAATAATACACCTCTCACTGCCAATCATACCTCTGAGACTTTATTAACTAGTAATGGGTAAATCTCCATAGTGAGTCAGCCAAGCAGTCAATCAAGAAAATAGTGAAGATGAGACATGCAGCAATCTCATATGTATCCCCCCTTGCATTGCCCATCATTGTCAAATTCAAAATGTAGGTGCATAAATGCTCTTTGATGGCTGCATAGACAGTTATCTTCTTCTGTCATTCATGCTGTCTCCATGGACAGAGAGGCCTTAAGTGTAACCCACTGTTAGTCACTGACAGTTGATGCTCAACACTCAATGTTTCCAGTTCTATGCTTACCAACAGTTAAATTGGGAGTATTGATTTCTTAAACTTTATGAGAAGATGGACTTTCCCAAAAGACCCAAAAGACTGCTGTTCTGAATAGCTACCTGGAAATGTCTGGTTTTCTGCATTCTTTATGTTGTAGTCTAATGAGACTAGTTTTGTAATTTAGCTAAATTAGGTGTCTGAAATTAACTTTTTTGGTGTTCTAAAACTGTCAAAGGAAATCTAAGCTGTTGTTGTCACGCCACCTTGTTCCTTTAATGCAGTCACTCCTACTCTCTTTCCTGGTCTTCCCTGACAATGGAGCATAGCTGACACTGGCAAATCATTTTAGAGTGTTAGTATCATGTAAAATTAGCTCTGTGAAAAAACACCTGATATTTTAGTTCCATCAACCTTCTCACTTCTCACAATTGCAGAGCAGTTGTCAATGCAGAGAGAAAGACTGAAATGGGAAGAAGTGTGAGACTTCAGTCCAAACCAGAAGTGATTTACATTGGCTTACAAATTGTCTAAGAACAGCATTATGAAGTCAAAATCTCAAAGAATGAAATATAGTCAAGCTCAAAAATGCAGTATATGTCCACAATGCAGCTGTTATTTAAATAGATTCACAATACTGAATCAGAAAACTGCTTCCTGGCCAGACCTCTACATAAGAGAAGTCACTGGGGCCCCATCAGGGAGAGGGAAAATCAAAAGAATTTCAGGCATTAGCAGCTGTTGGATATTGCAATGTAACATGCCTCCATAGAAAGAAGTATCCACCATCCCTGGTTTTGGAGTTGGGCTATTGCTTGTCCTGCAACAGAAGATTCTGGGGCATAGACCAAAAAAAAAGAGAACGGCATGGATTTATGATACTGAACATATCTCCATGCACATAAAGAAATAAACTCAAGTTTCTCTGCCTTAGCTCCAAAGCTGGCTGTATTCTGATCCACAAGCCACATAAATGATTTTCTGTGACACCATTCCTGACACAGTGAGCCCATAGCTTTGGCACAGCACCAGCACGGTGTGGCTAAGCAGTTTCTGACCTTTTCAGTCTCTGAGCAGAACAAGAGTAGATCTGTCAGAATGTTTCTGAGTAAGTTAGGTGTCATGGCATTTGATTAAGTGGTGAAAGTTCTTCAGTGCCACTATTTGGAATGTATTTAATAACAAGCATCAGACAGTTACACACAGACAGTTAAGGAAGTTAGGACCAAAACCCTGAGACTCCTAATTAAAAATTTGACTTTCCCTTCTGCTCCTCCTCAGTCTTAGCCAAGTTTAGGAGACAAAGAAATGGTTCTGTTCCATTCCAATTCACTTTTGCTTGCAATTCTTCTGTCCTCAGGAGACTCTTGAACTCCCATCCCAATAGAAAATCATGCAGTTTCCTCAGCCATAAAATGTACAAGTTCAAATCTACAGCAACTAAGACATAAGACACTTCCTAGCCAATCATGGGGATAGGTTTTATATCAGTATTATGTCTTCCGTATTATCTGCAGACCTCAGTAAGTCTCAGAGTTTGATGTCTTTAGGATTTAGATGGTTGTCACTCTTAACCTTTAGTGGAAAAGAGCAGTAAGTAGAGATCAGAACCTATTTCTCCAGAAAAGGCACTTCTGAATCTGATAATGGATATAAAATTAAGTTCTTTCAGAAGCTACATATTAAGAAGTAAGACAATTACTGACTTTTTGCTTGTGAAGTGCTAGACGAAGTTTGAAATCCTGTGGATTGTTGCTGAGGATTTTCAGGGCATTGAAATACCTAAATATCCAAGACAGATAATGCAAGTCTCACCATAAGATAAGGAGAGAGATTTCCTTCACCATTTTCTCTTTGTGCATTTTACATCCTAAGGGATGCACAGGTCTTTCTCCTTCAGAAGCAAGGAAGGACGGCACTTGTTTTCCAGCACTTTTAAGAGCTCCAGATCTGGTATTTAGAGGCATTCCCCTTGAATGTGAAGGTTATTAGTTCATAGCACTTCCTTTGGACTTACGGTAGAGAAGTTTTCCATTTTCCAGGTACACTGGTATTTTATGGCCTCTGTGCTTTGAAATAGGCACAGTGCAATTTAGGATGCAGAGTCTTAAGGGGGTGTTCTGTGAATGGAGGCATGGAACCGCCAAGCTTCTATGTCAAAAGCAATCAAGAGTGAGAGAAAGAACTAGAGGCTAATCCAGCCACAGCAGCCCCTGCCCGAGTTTAGCTGTGAGGTCTGTCTGCAGCCTGTTCCCCAAATGGACATCAGATTTATCTTCTGGATTAAGTCATCATGTATCTTGTAACTTCTGCAGTTCTGCAGCACTCCTGATCACATACAGAAATACAACTATAGGCATATGAAAGAGTTCTTCCCAGAGCACATAAACAGCTAGGGCTTTTAAGCAATTTAGAAGTGGGGTGTGAGGGAGATTTTGGATAAATCTTCTAACCAGAGGTTCTTAAATTACATCTAAGATTTTTATCAAGAATTTTCGTAGTCACCTTCAAACTTTGTGAAAAACTTAGTTCAAGTTTTGCCTCCTTTGGCAAAGTAAAAATTAATTTTTTGTCATTTGCCATACCCCCAATATTTTTCTTTTCCATAAGATGCATACTTTGTGCCAGTAATGTTTTGTCTCATTTTCTATTGTGTCTGCTATAAAAATACCTTTATAAAATGTTTTCTCTTTCTAACTTGGATAAATTTAAAGATGCTACATACATTGGTCCAATTTTAATGTCTCCAACTTCGATTTTTTAATTCTGTGCTGTTTACTTGGAAATTAAAGTATCAGTTTTATTATCTAAATTATTTAGATGCACACTAAATGAATCAATTCTTCAATTCTTTCCCTCATATTAATATATCCCATTAACTGTTGAAAGATCCTTTTCTTGAAAAAAAGAAAATATTCAACATCGCCAGCATACTGTGGTCAGTCTTTTCACTACCTTACTACTATTTCAGTCTACATTTCTGTTTACTTTTCTGAGTTTCATTTCATTCAGATTAAATAGGTTCCATCCAATAAGTTAATGCATTTGAATGAGTTGTTTTCTTATAGCTTAACCTATGTCTTAAATGAGATACACACTAGGAATTATTAACTACATGCTACATTGAATACAGGTATTATTTTATATACTAAGAAAATTATGTGATATTACCCTTCTGAAAATGGTGCTGTGTTTGTATCATTAAAGACAATACATTCACAGAGTTGTATACTCATCTTTACTTCATCATATTTAGACTTTGCCGTGATTCACCATAGGGCTTTAGACTTTCCATATTCTGTTAGAACACTTGAAGGCCTGATTTGAACAGAAGAGTGACAAGAATAATTCAGTTGAACATTGGATTTGCCAAGTATTTAGTATTCTGTTTGTAAAAAGCTACCTTTCCTAAGTGTGAACCACACTCAGAACTACACTCCACTGAACCACAGAAAGACTTGGTATATGCTAGACAGAAAATAATATTTGCCATAACCATAGGAGGAGATATATTAGCTGAATATTTCCTACAAAATGAGCAGTTGTACAGATACTATGAAAAGTAACTTGAAGTTCCATGCTTCAAAATGTTATGGCCTCTGGCTCTATTCCAGCACATGAGGAGTTCCATTGTCGGCCAGCCCTGTTCTTTAGCTATGCCCATTAAAGTCAAGCAGTGTTCAAAATTTATAAACTCATCATAAACCAGCCTATAGAGCTTCTATGCCATTTCTTATAATCCACAGTATTTTATTAAAGAAAATTCTATACTTTTTTCATCCAAAACTATTACAGATGTTATAGGATACATCTAATCAGAACACAGTTGCAAAATATAATTATTTTGCAGTCATGAGCTGAACTTTTCAAAGATAGTTTAAAAGAGATTGCATGCTGTGATAAGTTAAATGCTGCCCAGCAACATCATTTTCCTAGTATCAGAATTTGAACAGGGAAAAAAAAAGAAGGAAAAAAAGTCAATTTAATTTGCTGTGGGATTTTATGAGGTTTGTTGTAAAGAGTTATGGACTCAGAAAGATGAAAACAACCAGAGAGGAAATTTTCTTTGTTTCAGTTCTTCTGAGCTTACTCAGGGGCTTTTTCATGTCAGAAGAATTAATGAAGTAAATATATTGCAAAGATCAATGGTATGAGAGGTAGATAATAACTACATCCTGTAATCCTCCATTCAACTGTTAATTTTCATTAAGATCTGTACTGATGCACTGATATTTATCAAAATAATGTCTACTCTGACAACATTTCTTTAAGAAATTCTCCACCATCAACAACAGCAAAATAATGAAACTACAAATAGCATCCTGAAATGCACTACCCTGCTTAATTTTTCTTGCTTTCCAAGGAAGAGGACTAAGAGAGAGGTTTCATACTGAAAAGCATACACATCTAAAATAAATATTCAGTCAGACACACAAAAGCATTGAACATCACAGAAAAAGAAAATTATCAAAAATAAGTTAAAAAGGGCAAAAACTCCATGACAAACAAAACCTGAACATTTACAGCATTTTATTTCTAGCAAACTGCTTAATTTTTTTTTTAGAGCTGCTTCATACTTCATTGAAGTGTCAGAAGATGCACTTAGTTTTCACAGAGTATATGGATTTCAAATTATCTCTCAGATTCAGGTGCTAAAATTTTACTGCTTATTCCAGTTATAACACTGGCACTGCTTATTGTGTTTATACTCTGAAAACAGTCACTTTTTAAGAAAGCCATTCTTTCTGCATACCAGGAAGAGGGACTTTGATAAAATTTTCAGAAGGTCTTTCTGTGAAGAAGCAGAAATGCATTTATGAAAATTCTATGAGTCTTTTTTATAAAAAAAAGGTTTGGATTACTTAGAAAATAGTCCATATAAATAAAATTTATGTAGTGTTTCCTTATGTATGCCAGGGCCCCTGAGCCTACTGAAGCTGAAATTCTTGACAACTTTTTACAAACTTGCTATTTCACTGGGACAGTAAATGTTTTACTTGGTGCTTAATCTAGTTAAATAATGAGGAAGTTAAATAATGAGGGATTTCACACAGCCTCCATGTCCAAAAACAACTTTCTTATACAGTTGGAACACAAACATTGATGTTCTTAGGTGTCCTGAACTTGGTATGTGTTATATGGAATGCAATCACACTTTGTGAGTGTTGGCTTGACAAATTTATCTTTTCCGATGTTAACCTCACCAGAGATCTAATTATATTGTATAAGCAGGATATTAAACTGAAAGATAGATACTAACACAATCCTGGATTCTAACTTGCTTGGAGCAGCATCAAGGATAATGCCTCTGTGAAATGCCTCTGTGCTTATTAAAAAAAGTTAAATAATTGAAATATCAGTAGTAGCACTTACAAACACATGTAATAATAATACTGTAGCCCTGTAGCTCTGATTATCAAAGAATAAAATGTACATAGTTTGTTAAGTGATTTTACATCTTTTACAGAACCACCTGACATATCTGAAAAAGAGGCAAGTCTTAAGGTCTATGAGCCTTTATGCAAATGACAACAAAGTAATAAGAAGTTAGTACTAATATCCTTAATTAACTGTACATTAAGAAAAAACATTCACAACTCTTGTGTAAATTTCAAGCACCACAGATACATAGAGCTTAATTGGAAGAGAGGAGATTCGGGTTAGATATAACAAAGAAATTCTTTACTGTGAGAGGGACCTTGACAGGCTTGAGAGGTGGGCCCAAGCCAACCTCATGAAGTTCGACAAGGCCAAGTGCAAGGTCCTGCACCTGGGTCGAAGCAATCCCAAGCACAGATACAGGCTGGGTGGAGAGTGGCTTGAGTGCAGCTCTGTAGAGAAAGACTTGGGTGTGTCAGTTGATGACAAACTCAACATGAGCCACCAGTGTGCACTCGCAGCCAAGAAGGCCAACCAAATCCTGGGTTGCATCAAGAGGAGTGTGACCAGCAGGTCAAGAGAGGTGATTTTACCCCTCTACTCGGCACTGGTGAGACCCCACCTGGACTATTGCGTCCAGTTCTGGAGCCCTCAACACAGGAAGGATATTGAGCTATTGGAGAGGGTCCAGAGAAGGGCCACGAAG
>VZTY01017089.1:14912-74715 GCA_013400935.1 Turnix velox | reverse complement strand
GATGCCCCCCTAATCCCTGGAGGTGTTTAAGGCCAGGCTGGACAAGGCACTGAGCACCTTGATCTAGTGGGAGGTGACCCTGCCTATGGCAGGGGGGGTGGAACTAGATGATCTTTAAGGTCCCTTCCAACCCAAACTATTCTATGATTCTTTGATCCTATTATTCTATTTTAGAATATATTAATAATGTTATCCACCAGTTCCTGAATTTATGAATGTGACTTTAAGATTACACACAGACAGGAGCCCTTACCAGTCTCCTCTGCAACTTCATCTCCCCTCCCAGCCCTCCTTCAGTTTCTCAGTTCCCACAGTTCCAGGTCCATGACCTTGAAACACACACAGAGTGACAAAAGGCTTCCCTTACAGCTGTGGCTGAGCAATGGAAGCCTGTATCTTCTCTCTCTCCTTGCTTTATGGCTGCAAAATTGTGCCAACTTTGGGGCAGTCCTTTTGTTCACATGATTGAAGGACATAATCCATTTGGATCTGCTATCTGTGTTGATAGGTAGAAATATTTTCTGATAGCAACAGGAAATTCAACATAATCTGTGGTGACTTTGCACCTCTTCACCTGTGGACTGAAGCTAGCAATTCTGGGAGAAATGTGGTCTGGCAGTGCATGAATAACTCTGGCTTAATTTGATTGCTTCAGACTGAAATAACAAAAGGGACAATTGAAAAATGACAGGTGTTAGAAACATCTGTTTTTCATATGTAGGTTAAATCAAATAGCAGAATAATTAGGACTAGGCACTGGGAGGCATTCTGCAGCTGAGATGATCTCTTTTCAGGAAACAGTTGATAAACTAAACTCCTAAATAAATTAACTTATGCAACTTGAGGTCTATACTGAACCAAGTTATTGTCATCATTGTTTAACACACTGTGGAACATGGAAATTGCTAATAATTTTTCCTGGGCTTAGTGGAGAAGAAACAACTTATTTTTAGTAAAGAGCTTCATTTCTTTAAGATATTGTAGGGGGCAATGCCCATGGCCATATCAAAAAGAGCTATTCCCATCCGCCATTTGCCACAGCCTTTGTGATCATTAGTAAAGGTGTTCCCCATGTCAAACAATTTCTTCCTCCCCTTTCTTCCTGTTCTGAGGACTCTGAGGCACTTCTGGTACCCCTTCCTATTTCCTTGGGCTCAAAGCACTGTCTAAGGCCATTGCCTTCAGGCTCTGTCTGAGTTTAGCTATGAGGTCTGTCTGCAGTCCTGTTCCCCAAATGGACATCAGACCCATCTTCTGGATTAACTCATCATGTATCTTGTTACTTGTTTCCATTTCTGTTTTTCACTCTGTCTCCTTGTCATGCTTATGGGTTCCCTGATTGACCCATGGCTCTGGTTCAGACCCTTGCATTGATGATGGAACAATCCCAGCTTCCCAGCTCTGCCCCTCTGCTCAGTCCCTGGAGTTCTCCACCAAGTGGGTTCTCTTCCCTTGCTGCAGCTGTTTAATAAGCTGTTTAGTAAAATTTTAGTTTATGAGGAATTAAGAGAGGTGAGACCCAAAACTAGGAGTCATGCCATTGAAAAATTTGCAGCATTTGGGAGAGTTCAGTTACAGAAGATGAAAAGATAGAGAAAGTCAGAAAAGTCAGGAATCGATTTGCAGCAAAGATGACATGCATTCCTAGGCTAGATGTCTTGTCATTTTACATAAGATTTGAGAAGGTGATAAGTAACACAAGTGTTCAAGTGAACAAACTTAAAAATAAACAAAAAAGCAAAAATTTTAAATTAATAAAATTTACTACTATCTTAAAAGTTTTTCTGTAGAATGTTAGTGAATAGTGAGGTAAAACTTCCAAAAATGCTTAAGACCTTGCTACTTGGTCCAGCCTTATTTAACTTTCCTTGTATATCTGCTGTAAAACAGTACAGCATATGCATCTATAGATAAATACTAAGGTCACACATGGTAAAATCCATGATTATTCCCTGCTGGGGAATGCACTCAACATGTAGAGAAAATTGAGAATAAGCAAGTTATTCTTGGTTGATCCATACTGTGGAATGCAGACTGTATTTCGGAAATTTTTTATATGCTGTTAGATGGTTTTGATTAGTATGTTCTTGAATCAGCATCTAAGAAGTTTTTCTCAAGTCAAAATGAAAAACATCTAGAAAAAACTTTCTAAAAAAGTATTTTCTTATTTTTTAAAAGCTTTTTTTTAAATGTTAACAAGGGAATTAAAATCACAAGTATCCTTTCTACTAACACTTTTAGTATATAAATTCTTTAGCTTTTCAATCTCATAATTTTTTAGGTCCATAATCTGCTGCATATGTATTTATTCAACATCTGTTTCCAACTAGTATGGTAGACTAAATATAAGATTAAGATGCAATCGTTTTATTTATTTTTTATTCTAGAAGGTTTGCTGTTGTATAATCAGACTATTGTTTCTTCCTACTGTCTCAGTAATATAAGAAGAGTCCCTCTCACTCTTCTCTTTCCATTCCAAATCATCCTTCCCTCAGTCAACATTCCCCTATCCCAACTTCCAGCTGAATGATGCACATTTTGTCTATGCGCTATATGTAGCCACTGACTGGGTCTCTGGACCATTTCATCTCAATAACTCAACAAAAAACAAAACCCAATACACTTGTGATGAATTAAGCAAATGAATTGTCTCATAATGCTGCCAGATGAAGACCAGGGCAAGAACATTCAATCAGTATCATAGAAGAGAGAGCACCTCTTTGAGTGGTGGGAGCAGGATTCCCCACTTTGACAACAAGCCACTAAGTCAGTTCATTTATAGTATTTGATTGCCTCATTATAAAATGTACCCATTTTCTGGTTTTGTATGTGTGGTTTTTCATCTAAATCAATATCCATCAACTTCTTTTTCTTTCATTTTTCCCTTTTATTCAACAACTGAAAGCAGAGGCTTTAAATTAAAATTGACTACTTGATTACATATACATTTTTCCTTGGAGCCTTATAGCACATTTTTTTTACATACCTTAGGGTACAGAACATCCAAATTATCAAAACTATTAATCTGTTTGTTTTTCTCCCAAACACCTCCAGCTTCCTAGACACTTAGGAAATTTCAGCCATGATGCACTTCACAAAATAGACTTCTGGTGCCAATTTCTATGTGCAAGCTTATTGATTGGCTTCAGCCTCTTCTAGAAAAGACACCCAGGAAGGAATATGTACTATTGAGTCCCCATGGCTTTTCACAGCCACTCATTGCCTTTAAGCTAGATTTACATGCTGAAAGGTTTGCCCATGTTTTTTAAAGAGTGTGTAGATATTAAAAGAACCCAAATATATGAACAACATAACACACACAATTCTCCCATGGTTGTGATATTTGTGGAAGCTAGAGTGTTTAGTTGTTTTGATATATAATACTCAATAAAATGAGTATTAAAATTACTACTTGAAAAAAGAAAGGTTTTGCAAGATGCAGATCTTTAGGAGATGATAAATGAAATTTAAATTCCATTTTTACTTGCATCCTGGGTCATGTATAGGAATGGATTTAGAAGAATGTATAATAGCAAAATGCCATTACTGAGCCTCTTTTCACTCTAACCAAATTCTGATGAGGACATTGTTACATGCTGAGATATGAATTACCTTTGAAAAGATTTGCAGAGAAGAAGAGATAAATGAGTAATACACATTGTAGTAGTGATCAACTCGCTTCAAACAAACATTTTAGTTCACATAATTGACATTTAGTCTATGTGACATTAATTCACTCAGTCATTTTCTGAAATATTACAGATGGCAAGCTGGGCAAATAATTGAAACCTAAACAAAAACATTCCATTGGATAGAATGCTATTGTTTTGTAAAGGAAGGACCTGAGAAATAACTGGATAACATTATACAAATGTGAAGGTTAAATAATTTTGTCTTCTAACAAACATAGGAGATACCAACATTTTCTTCCTCATTTGACATCTCTCATAAGAAAATTAATTTTTGATGGGGTAGATGAAGACCACTGAAGTAAACATGAGGATTATCTAGGTGTATCTATCATTAGTTAGAATTATACCCTTATATTGTTTGAAGCAATCCTAACAGCATGACCACAGCTTTCCATTTTTATAGTATGCTTCAGGTATGTTTTGTTTTTATATTGTATGATTATCCTTAGACCCAGAAATGTGAGAAAGATTCAGTAATTTGGGATCCACCATAAAATGAAGGCCATTTTGAGAGTGAAATTCAAGGAACAGGAGTTTGGGCAAGGTGCTTGTTATGCCATGTAAATATGGGATAAGAAGCTGAGAACATATTACCTAGAATAATTACAAGCATAAAACAGCAGATGGACAAATACAGATAAAGGAGAATATGCAAAAAAGTCTCATCAACTACCTTCCTAATACTGTCCCCTAGGCCAGAATTCTTTGTGTTACACCCTGATAAACTGAAAACTTAACTAATGTGTTAATGTGACAGAAGGCATGTTTGTATTATCTGCCTGCAAGTGAAGGATTTTGACAGCAGAGAGGAGACTTGTAACATGGAATTTCTGTAAGACATGTTCTACATTGCAAGGGCAAGGTTAGAATGAGGAAAAAAACATCTTGAGGGTGAGCCAGAACTACCATGAATGAATATGTTGCACTGTATCAAATAATGTATTAAAATAAAAAATAATAACAAAAGTAATACTTATCAATTATAAGGAATATTTATCAGTTATAAATTTCTTAATTCATTAATATTCTTTTTTTATACAGAAACATGTAAGAATTTCTGACACAAATGAGGTCAAGGCTGTTTACTCACTGTGAGATACAATCTTGTACTCACAGAATTTTCTTTCTAAAAACATATGTGGCAGAGAATAAAACAGAGGTAATTTAGTTTGCCTAGTGGTGTAGACCACGAAAAACTGCCAGTCCAGTTTTTGGCTCTGCTATATAGTTGTCATGAACAGATATCAGGATTGATTATTTACTAAATATAAATAATTGACTTTTGCACAGGAGATCTTCAATTTTGTTTGTACAGTATTGGTGAGCAATGATGCATACATCACTGTGTGAGAAAGGAAATGGCAGTCCTTGACAGGGAGAGGAAAAAATCTCCATCAAAGATGACATATCAATAGTTTTCAGCACAATTCAGGAAACACAAGTTGTTGTCTTCCATGTTTTTGTCAAAATGCATTCTGAGCAGAGAAAGTGAAAACCAAGAAAACATTCCAAGTACTTTTGAAATATTTGTAGCCCTAGTGCTGAGTCAGTCTTGTCTTAAGCAGCACCATCTGTTAGGTATTGAGTAGAAGTATTTCTTCCAGACTTGCTGACCCTGCATCATATGAGTGGTCCAGCACTGCCAGAGAGTTATTTATAAGTTTCAATCTCATAAAAACTTTGCATTCAGTGGAAGGTTCTTCAGCTTGATCTCAACCTGTGCAGCCAGGAGGTGGAGCTTTTTTTATTTACGTTTGATGTATGCTAGCACTCACAAGCCTAACTAGAGATCTAGGGGTCATTATAGACTGTATATTTTTTTATCCCTTTTATACAATAACCAAAGCACAAAAGAAAGCCTCATTTTAACTGGATTGCTACTTTAAAATAACTATGGTTCTGCACAGAAATTATTTATACATTTAAATATAAATATAAATATGTAAAATATAATTAAGAGATCTATTGTTCAAGAATTTAGGGATATAATAGTATAAATTGTGCAGACATCCAAGGGGTTAAAGGTCCCTGCGCAGGAGCCTGGAGTGTGCAGGACAGTGTAGTAAATTTTAACTTAGTGAGAGAAGTGCTAGATATTGGAACAGCACAAAGAATATCAGACTGCAGTAAAAACCTTGGACCATTTATCTATAGATGCATATGCTGTACTGTTTGAACAAAAGTTTCTAGGTAGGAGTAAATAGCTTTTTTTTTTTTTATGAAAAGTAGACCAGAATATAGAAAAAAGTTGAAGGAAAATGCTAATATTCAGGTTATTTAAACCAGAATTTGTTTTGTTGGAAGACACTTTGTTTACACTATGTTCAATCCAGGACAAAGGACAAAGATGTAGTTTTTAGAAGCATAATTAAAAATCTTAAATATAGAATTATTCTCATGTCTGATACCACAGGGAGTCTAGGTAACTATAACACTTGGTTCAGAATCTTGTTATGATCTGCCTGAGTGTTGGTACTGCTGCAGTTTCCACATTATATAAATGGGAGAGCTTTTGCTCCATATGATAGCTAGTATAATGTTGAAGCTGCTTGATGTTTTTTCATCTAAGCTGGAATTTTAAAATTTTTTTTGCTTTCCTCTGTTCTTACAAAGTTTGGAGGATATCCAGACAAAATGTATTGGACTATTCTTTGTATCCAGTTCCCATGGCAGCTGTTCTCCAAAAGATGTTTTGTTCCAAAGATTCTAACTCCACAGTAGACAAAAATAAATTATGCCAAATTTTCAGAATACTCTGTGTTTGGAAGTAAATAAAGGGACACCTTATTATTATCCAACTTTTCTGTGATTTCCAAGTAATTTATTTAAGAGGGGAGTGATTTCTCATATACTAACTTGTATATCTTGTGAGCCATTTTAATATTTCAGTTTACTTGATGTAGAGCCTCTATGTGAAGGACAAATTGTCAAGAAATTTGAAATAGCAATGCCATTTTTGTCTGAAAATCACCAGAAACTAATTTTGAGCATTAAAGCAGGCCTGAAACAGTTGACCATTAATAACAAAGTTATAAATCCTCTTGGAATCCTCTTGGATCAGTATCTTCCTCTTCCTCAGCTAAGGTAAAAAAAAGAAAAAAGCTTAAACAGGGAATAAGTCTGAACTATGATTAAAAGGAACCCTGTGATTCTTTTTTTTTTCTGATTTTCATGCAGAAAAGTGCACAGTGCGTGCTCCCACATAGATTAAGCAAGTAAGTTTTCAAAGAAGGAGCCACAAGTGATGGTCTCTAAAAGAGCTGTACGGCAAATTATGTAATGGGATCTACTTTCAGTAACTTGTTGAAATTTTCAATTTTTTTTTTATTATGGTTTCTGATTCCTCTGATTCTGAGATTTTGTGTGTGTATATATTTTACAGCTGCACAGATTACTATTCAAATATATGACTGGTTCAAGACAAACAGTACAATTAAGATGCTCACATTGGAAGTCTTTGTTGGAAAATTGCTTGACGCTGGAAGTATATCTTGCATCTCACCCCAAAAGAAAAAAAAAATTGTTAAGTCAGATACAGCAAAATATTCGTTAGAAGAATTTACTCATGAGGGACATAAATTTTAAAACCATAATCCTCACAGCAGTTTAGAGAATATAAATTTTGCACATTTTTTTCTCTTTATGGTAGATATTCTGTTCATAGAGTTTCTATTTTGTGTGCAAAATTTTCTGATGCAATCTTTCAAGCATTGTGGGAAATTTACTGGAACAAATAGAGCTTTTAGATTTTTCATACTGAACTTATGGATAGTTAGGTTTCTAAAAGTTATGTAAATCTTGCCTTATGAACCTAAATCTTACTGTAGGTATGGCTTCAGTATCACATAATATGTTTTTGATAAAGCATGGAGCTAAAATTAGATCTTGAAAACTGTACACTGTAATCCAGAAACTATCTATCTCCTCTTGAGAAGTGATTCTCTGATGGAATCAGTAGTTATAGTGTCAAAAGAGTTCAGGCTATATCCTGAATTTAGTGTGTCTTATCTACTAAACAGCAATGGAAAATCTTTATAAAGCATTTGAACCAGCTGGTGGATAGAAAAGCACACATTAAGAAGTGAAGTATTTATGACTAATCTAGAAAACACTGGGAAACTTAAAGGAAAAATAATCCTGTCTTTGCATAAAAGGATGAAAATATATGATGTAGTCAAATAAGACCTTGTATTCCAATTATATAAAATAATAAAAGACTAGTCTCTCCTAGATCTTGTGAACTATATGGATTTAACTGCTTTTTCTTTGTAGATTAAAACCAACAGTTCTGTCCCTTGTATAATTACTTTCCTGGTGTTTTATTTCATAGCACATAGTGCTATCTTCCTATTTTAATTTGGCTTGTTTGGAAAAATTGTGATTTTGACAATGAGACAAGAAATGCCAGAATTATTGTAGTCCAGCTTGTAAATACATTTCTGAATTTTGTTTCAGAATAGGATGAAAATAATTTCCTCTTAAAGGTGGTCCTAGCTAGAAAATGAAAAAACAATTTATGTGCACAAATGCTGGTGTTAAAAATAACTGTTAAGCATAGAAAGCTAATCTTGCATGAAAAGCAGCAATTCCAGTAAGCATATTAAACTGCCATGGATGGAGAATTCAGAAAAGAATATGGTTCAGAGAAGACTGCAACTGATATTCAGTAGATATCCCAAAAAAAAGGAGCAGTTTTTGGTGTGAATTGGGATTGACTTGCATTCATCTGTACCAAATGATGAGGTTGACAAGAAAATAATATACACAAAAAAGAAGTTTTTTCAGTACTTAGAGGCAATGGGCAGAATAGAGAATGTTCAATTCATAAGAGAAACACTAAACATGAGGCAAATATTGTGTATAATTTCCATCGGTTTCTGCAGACCTCCAATTATGCCTCCTAAGAAACAGCAGCAAATTAGCTATAAAACTTAATGTTCAGACTTTTAGAAATGTAGGTGATTATTAATTTCTTCCCTAAATTCATCTTACAATACACAAATTTTTGTATATTGCAGTTATTTCTGCTCAGCACAGCAATATCTCTGCCATTTAATTCATTAATCAATATCATTGACTATGCGCAGAAAGTCTAACAAAAAACTTCTACACCATTGTTTGCCACAGCAGTGACTCCAGTCTTGCAGAGCACTCTGGGAAAGCTATTTTTGTCTGCAAAAGAATTTTAATTACTAATTTATTTGAGAAACAATCAGTTCAGTGAGAAAAAATAAAGCCAAAACAGAAGCTAGGAAAGGATGGGACTCATGTGAAATGGAACTGTAAACCACTGAGGAAAGCATCTTCTCTTAGCCTCTTTTTGTTTTCCACAATTTGTGAACTAGATCTTTTTGATGTAACTTCTTTAAGGAACACTGTCCTTGTTAGCGTTCTTGAGGATCTATTGAGATCCAGCTTTTAGTGATTGCACTGGATGATGGTGTTAAACAAGGAATGAAGGTACTATGGAAATGCAAAATATATTATTTGAACTTAGTTTCAAAGTATTAATACAAATGAACCTTTCTCGGTGTCCAATCAATTTCCCTGAACAGTTGGAATCAATTAAACTCAAATGAAAGTCTTACATCATCCTTGCATATCATTCTGTCTCTTTCTCTACATTTCTACTGCATTTTTGAGGTGCGAAATATCTTGATTTTCAAATTAAGCATGCTGCATTTTAGTGACTTGATGATGGCCTAATTTTTTTCTCATTTCAAATATTGTATTATTAATGAGAAATCCAGCCTCTCCTATATTCCCTGTGCTTTAAAATTAAAAATGACAGACCTCTGCAAAACGCAGAGACAATTTCCAGGTCAGGTATTAACACTAGTAAGCACATTGTTTATTTTTTTTATGGCAACTGGCCTTTTCTTTTTAACTCTAAAGTGATGTTAATTTAATAATGAAGGATAAAGTTCAATGCTGCAAAAGCCTTCCTGTCCCATCAGGGCGTATGCATATTTCTGAACCTGCTCATTCCTCTATCTTAAAACCCAGAAATCCCTCATGTTACTAAAAGGAAATTATTGCTGGATCGTCTGATAGTGGATCATAGGGATTAAACTCTTGCATCTTTCGCATTTGAAAGTGTTACAATTGGCATTCAGCAAAATCTGAGAGTACAGCAATGGTTATTTTACCAAAAGCATGTGCTGTAGAAATTAACAGTAAGTTCTTTTCTGCTTGTTTAAATCGTTTTTATTCTACCGTACTTATGTTCTAATAAGTCACATACTCTAAATTTTCTTCTGATACAATGTAGAAGTGAAGCAAGATAACTCAAAATTATTAAATTTTCAGGTACATTAACTTCTTATATTCTTATGAAAAAGGAAGTAACATATCATCAAGAATGACAATTTTCTTACATTTCCTCGGTATTTCTGGAAGGGAAAACATACAGCTTCATTAAGTAATACACTATTTTAAAATTTTAACAGCAAGAAGATTATTTGATATATTTTATACATTACAATCAATTTCAAGATTTCTAGAATTATGAGTCCACTGAAAAGAAATATGAGCTACATTTGAGAACAGGTTTCATAATTTTTTGAAAAATAAATTACTCTGCCTTCAAGTCTGAGTAGCTCTGACTGTACCTCTCACCTTCACTGGATGCTACTTGGCATTGTTTTCTTTACCTTTTACTTTTTAAAAACAAGAACTAGAAGAAAGATTTAAAAGCAAGTTAAATCAGTTTCCCACTTGTTTTGTAGTTATTATTTGTTCCCAGGAATATGCAAATTCACTGCCAAGAACTTTTTGAAAGATGACATTTTCATATTTAATTCAAAGTTAAATTATAAAACAAACTTAAGAAAGGAGAGTTATGGCCTTATAATGATACAGTTTACATGTCTGGGAGGTAAGACTGGAAGGCCATGGAATGCTTGTAGTTCAAATGGTAAGTGCAAAATAATTTGGGAAAAACTTCTGTATGAAATGCTACAGAAGATAGAGACAATTGCAAGAAATTGACTGGGGATCTTTTGTCTGAAAGAACTATTGACAGTGATTCTGCAATTACTGTAAAAGCGCAGGGCTCAGCTCTCAAACATCACCTACAAAAGATCTTGTCTTGAAACATAAGGCTTTTGCCTTTGTGCTTCTTTTTGCACACAAGTTTTGGCTTTCTGACTCTAAGGTCAGTAACTTGGACATCATGGTGTAGTCTGGATTAGTTGGAATATCCATATACAAGGAGACCTAAAGTGGAAATCATGTCAGGAAGATCCTCCTGCCAAAGCATTTAGCTGTTTTCTCAAGCAATAACCTCTCCATCTATGTCACATAATTTTGCTAAGAGACTTTTCATTTCAGGTTTCTGTAATGGAAAACAGATTATAGATTCATATAGTATTGATGGTTAACCCACATAGAAGTTATATCAATACAGAAAATACAAGATATGCTATCTTTTGTCAACACATTTTTGTATTTAAATCTCCAGAATTAAATCTTAGGCAAGCATTTAGGAAGTTGGGATCACCAGCTATTTTATAAATTGCTTCTGTTTATGCAGATTTGTGTTATTTCAGTGTGAAAGTTTATATCTGGCATAATGCAATCACCTCCAATTTATATGGAATTCCCTACAGCTAAGTCTTCCCCTTAACATGGCAACTATATTATGGTACTTAGTGTCTGGTTTTAAAACTTCTTTTTTCTAACTCCTTTCTAATTCTGTTGTTGGGCTTTGAGCTGCTCAAGAACTATTTAGGGTTTTCTTGTTGAGCTATTTGAATTTCCAGTAATTAGCAGATAACTGTTCCACAATAAATTAGCATAATGGGAATGGAAATAAAAGTGAGGTAAATATTACATTTGACAAAAGCTAGACGTCAAGGGGAAGTTCCATATAGTTCCATGTAATGTAGTTCAAAATCCCATGTATTATCTAAATATCAGTTCAAATTTGAAGCCTGCTGCTGAGTATGCTCTACCAGATGCTAGCAAATTCAGGCCATGTTGATTATATGATTTATTTCATGATCTCCAGTGGAAATGGGAAAATTAAAATACCCCCAGCAGAAGGAAGTGTCTTTACTTAGAAATAAGTTCTGCTTAAGAGACTTTACCCCTTCAGGGCAGGGGTAGAAGACAGGTGCAGTTTTATGTACCCTGGAGTTCAGCCCATTAAACACACAAGAAGCAGCATAGATCAACTTAACATGCCTACATCTGTGTTCAGAAAAGTTTGAAGCATTTTAACATACCATGAGCCTGCTTTTGCAGTAACAGGGATAGTAACAGTGCTGGCCTCAGATAGGTCACCTTCTGTAGTCTTTGGCAAAGTGGAGGAGGAGGAGAAGGAGAAGGATATGCTGCACCCAGGGTGGTGGCACTGTGGCACAAGCTCTGTAACAGACTGCTGCATTTCAAGCCTGCACATGACTCAATATCCTTCAATATATTTTCACACTGAATTTGGAATATTTTTGACAAACACTATCAGTGCCATGGTATTCTGAAATACAAACCCAAGGAACCAGAATTTTAGCTGTTGTTTCAGCCTCTGTGAATCATTGGCTTAAAGGAGGTAATTCTAACTAAAACAATTTATTGTCCAGAATAATATACATTACAGAGGCAGTGGAATTAATTGGAATTTAGTCATTAATATAAGCAATAGAAGTATACATAGGTAAATGTTGAGAATATGTTCTAGCTCTTAGAAAAAACAGCGTAGCAAACTATTTACCGGCTCTTTTACCAAGCACTGTGCAGAGCAAAAGGCAACCACATACTGACTGGAGATTTTTTCTAATGGCAACCTAAGTATGGATGCAGCAAAAGGAAATCTACCATGCAGTATCTTTATATCAAAATAGCAAAATAAAGAAAGAGAGTGGTATGGCTTTACTGTCATGGTATGTGTTTACATTCTGGGCAATTAATAAATATTGCATAACTGTTATTATGACAATTGTTAAACTAAACAAATTTCAGCAGAACTTAGCAAGGGTAATTATCATTCATTATGCCCTACTAGTGAACTTTTGGCATGGAACCAGCTTACCTTTTCTGATGTACATTCTGATTCCAGTAGCTCTTGTATGATATAACTAGTATTCAACAGCAAAAGGATTTAAATAAATTGGTTTAAATTTAATATGCACCTCAGAATTTTCCTAAAAGAAAAGCCAATGGGAATTCTGTTTCTATATGTGGCATTCAGTGCTGCTCGGAAAGAAGTCACAGTCATCTTGCTGGTGAGCACTGATACAGAGAGCAAGGTTTCTGCCAGCAGCTCAAAACTAGCCAGCTGGACATCCTAGATTGTCAGTAGCTATCCCTCTATCCAGAAATAATAGAGCAAGCTGCATACAGCTTACTGTCTTATTACCCTTTTAAGAATTTTAGAATAAAGAACTCTTTAGGGGTACTATTTTGCAGTGGAAAAAGGGGGAAAAATGTGCCTGGGTTTACAAATCAGACTGTCCTAGATGTATCTGGAGTCAGATCTCCTTGGTCTGGTAAAGGGTGGCAGACGAAGAGGCAGACGGTGTTGGGAGGCAGCCAGATGGCTGCACAGGGGCTGGCAGCAGGGATCTAAAGAGGCTCCCTGTAGAGGTTCCAGGGAGGAGCAAAGCAGAGTGCAGGGGTAGGCTGTGCTGACCACTGGACTGCAGTGCAGGGGGGAAGGGAAAGGAGACAACCGTCCTTAGCTGCCTTCTGGAGCCTCACTACATGTCTGACATTGTGTTTACACAGAGCTCAGTCCTTGGAAATGAGAAGCTACTGTAAACAGAAATATGTCTCGAAGCCAAGGAGCACCTGGGGACTTTTGTTCTCTGCCTTCCAAGAGCTTCACTTCATTCCCTGCCACTATGAGAGGCTCCTCCTTTATTCAAAAGCAAAATAAATCAGAGAAAGTCTGCACTGTGGTTCCTAGAAACCCTCTTTCATTGGGCTTTACTTTTGGGAATGGCTAGAAAATGCTTCCACATCTACATCCACCATCTGTATGTGTTTGCTGTGTCAACAGGTTCAGTAGCAAAGGCCCATTCTATGGGCCTTCAAACACAGTCTCTTAACACTTTTGAATAATTTCTATTTATTTCAAACTTTGCTGTATGTCAAGCTATAGACGTAATTGAGCATAGCAAAAGCAGTTTATAGGGGAACCTACCTGTTGTCTGTTCCTGTAAGGAAGGTAGGTAGGTAGGTAGGTTCCCCTATATACTGCTTTCACAATAGAGACTTAAGTCTAGATGTGAACTAATCACAAAATCTTATCTTACAAAAACCAATCTATTTTATCATTGTCACATCCCTCTTTTTCAATATTGCTCCCATTTTGGCTAGAAAAATGAGAGGCAGCAATCAGGCCCTTTGCCAGAGATAAAAAATACAAACTGAAGATTTCTTCACCAATAGTTTTACTGAGCCCATTTAAAAACCTCTCAGTTGAAAGAAAATGATCTTCATGAATTTGATAACTTCTGAATGTAGAATCATGTTCTGTTGTTATAGCAAATGCTTCTGATTTTCGTGCAGACTTTTTTTCTTCAAACTGCTGAAAAGGGTGAAGTTACTCTAGGTTTAAATGGATTTTTCATCATTGTTTAATTTGAAATTTTATGGTATTTTTGCACAGCTCTTCCCATAGCCAGTATTAAGTAGCAATTTTCCATCTGGGTAGGGTGACATGCCATCCAGATGGCACTGATGTTTACTCTAAAGCTTTTCAAACATCTGTCTTGCAGAGAAATTATTCTTTTCACTTTGAACAGAAATTACTTCTGAACTTTCTGTACTATAGAAAATGTTATTTTCAGATTAGCAACAGCAAGTCATCCATAACTTCTTCAGGAGAGGTTATGACACAGATCTTCTGGGACAATAAAATCTAATTATAAGGATAAAAAGCTTAATGTCTAAGCCTGCTTGTTGGATTGGTTTGCAAGGAGATAGCATGCGTGAAAACTCTTGATTTAGGTAATGTATTTGTTCCTGTGTCATTCCTATTAACCCACAGGCAAATGTCTAACTGTCCAGTGGATTGTTTTTGGTTCTGATCTAAGACACTCGAAGTGTGCTGAGGAGGTGAGCAGTGACTGCAGCAGTGGTGAGGGCTGCTGCCTCTTTTTGCACAGTGACACCATGTTGGCTTTGTGTCTGTCTCAGCAGTGCTCCAGACTTGACCTCTCTTCCACAGCTGATGCCTTCTAACCAGGGGCTGGAAGAGGGGTTTGTTGGCTGTGTTGGAAGTCAGGTTTCACTGTGGCAGTGAGCCAGCTCTGAGTCCAGATGGGGCTGGCTTCAACAGCAAAATCTGTGATGAGGACAAGCCGCTTAGTTTTATGTAAATCAGAACAATTTCAAGGTGGTGTTCAAAAAAGCTTACATTTCATTATAATAACTTTATGAGAATGAGAGAAAAGAGTACAGTTTCATCATGGAAGGGCCTGGGGTGCTGCAAATAAAATCATTATTTTCATATCTAAAATACTTTGCCGTGAAAACCTATAACAGCAGTAAATGGATCTCCATTTGCTATGCACTTTTGGAGCTGACTAGCATGTATAATGAGTATGTTCATCATCTAATACTGTCTGTATCCTATTAGTTAAATGGCTAGTTCTTATCTTTTGTGCAGAAGTGTTACAGGATTCTTGACAGTTATAAATGGACTGATCTCAACATACTGAAAAGCAGGACACATTTCTGAAATAATGTTTGCTCTGGCCATTGGATCAGAAGTAGAGCTATGTTTCAGAGGAATTACCAGTGAAAGTGCTAAATTAAGCAGTTTTGAATAGGTCTCTGGGCTTCCCATGCCAGCTAAGTTATTCCCATGCTGCGTGACCCCACAGCAAGGTACTTCGTCCTCCCTGTTCCCAGTGCAAGCTCTTTAGGTGCTGTCTCCCACTGGGTGTTTGTGTAGTAGCTCACATAACAGGGCTCACTAGGCACAACTGCAATACAATTAATAAATAATTATGGATCTAGTTCCACTCTCTGCCCTTACAGGACTGTTTCCTTAGCAGCATTTTCTAGTGTTTGTGCCATTCCCTGAATTGCTATTTAGGCCTACATAAGTCTTCTATTTTTCTGTAATAAATCAGTCTCTCTATGTCCTTCATCCTTTTTATTGTATTTCTGTGACAGAAGTTTGAGAAGCAACAATATTGAACCAGTCCTATGTTTTCTACTATTTTAATCAGCAGTAAAAGTAACCTGTAATTTCTAAACAATATATGATGCCTATTTCTCAAAACAAATCTAAACTGAGCATATTTGTTCTAGTTGGTGCATTTCTAACTGGGACTCAGTTTTCCAGTTTGCTCTGGTTTGGAGTGAAGCAGAGTCAATTTTCTCTTCAATGAGAGGCTATTGATTATGCTTGTTGCTGTGACAACCAGGGGCAACTGACCAGTGGTTTACCCCTTGGAGGGGTGCACCTGAGGAGAGGAGTGGACATGATATGTGACCCAAAACATCCAATAGGATGTTCTGTCCTATCTGCCATCTTCAAAATAAAAGCTGAGGGATGGAAGGGATTATGTTGGTTCTTCTTCAGTTCTTTTCCAGTGTGTTGTTCTTCAAGGACTCTTTGTTTCTTTTCCAATAGCTTTCCTTCAATGGAACCCTTCTTCAATTCCACTTTTTCTTTGCTGGCTGTTGTATGGGGAGGACCCCATGAACGCATCCACCTTTTGAACCTGTGTTGTTTGTCACTGAGTCCATTCTGGAACTTTCCCAGTTCCTGCCAATGGCAGGAAACTTGGTCCAGTCTTGCTTTTTTTTTTTAATTATATCTATTTCATTATTCTTTTTTTCTGGTTGGATTTTGGCATTGTGGTAGATCAAGTTTTAAAGCCATGAATGCAGTCCTCAAAGGTTTGATTTTTCTAAAAGTGAAATAATATTTTGAAATACAAAATCATATTTAGCTTAAACTCATCTCTACTACTGATAATATTTCTGTATATTTTGATTCTATAGGTTTCATGGACTGGCTACCTAAACGTGTCCTTATCTCTATATGCTTGATGGATCTCCTTTTACTGCATATGAGTTCTCTGCAGGATCAAGACAAAATATTATTTTGGAGGCCATATCTCTAGTAAAATAGGGAAAGCATGCATTATAACATAGGAAGATGGCCTTTACATTCAGACATAATGCCATCTCCATGACACTGTGTATATTAGAGAAAAATATAATTTTATGAAAACAATCAGTTAAGTCTAAATCAAATTGCAGTGTTTTATAAATGATTTCCTCAAATGTAGAAATCATCTCACTGGATGGTTTACTGAACTTTTACAGAAAATTATTGTAAGAGAAAATAATCAGTAGATGAATTCTTCTATAGCATAACAAAGATGCAGAAATAGTACTTTGGAAATGGGCCAAATAATTGATGTGTCAGGTACAATCTATTTTATGTAATCAATAAATTAGATCATCATGAAATATTAATGCATTAGTCAATAAAGTGAGTATAGATAAGGTCAAACACCTTAGGTGTTATCTCTTCAGCTATTATTGTGGTTACATGAGTTTATGAACAGCATGAAACATCCTGCATTTTAGCAGAGAAAAGACTGGCAGGTAAAAGACTATTTGAAGATTATAGTTAAATAAAGCAAAAGAGTAAAAGAGTAAACGAGACCTAACTCTGACAGAGGTAATCATAGGACTGCATCTGGGGCAAGAGTCTCTTTCTAGGGCAAGAGTCTCTTTCTAGGGCATGTTTTTCCCTTCTGCTACTTTTGTTCAAGTTAAATACTGAGATTGGAAACAATTTACTTTTTCTCAACTTTGAATCCTCCATCCTTTATTGGCTCCTTAGTAGGTCATGATACTATCTTCCTGAGGCTGTGACTTAGAAATGATTGTTCAAAGAGGCATCAGCAATTAAGTGTCCAGCCTTCTCATGTTCTCCCAGCAAGTTATGTCACACTCAGTAGCTTCNCTTCCTGAGGATGGGACTTAGGAATGCTTGTTCAAAGAGGCAGTCACTTTGGCTAGCATCAGCAATTAAGTGTCCAGCCTTCTCATGTTCTCCCAGCAAGTTATGTCACACTCAGTAGCTTCTCATTCTCTTTTTGGCTTGCTTGCCTTAGGCCAGGGTATAGCCTTAACAAATTTCAGGACACTGTTTTATGTGCAATGTGAGGACAAATGAAAGCAAACACTACTTGCAACTCCTTTGTCATTTGTGAGTACTACAGATGCCAGTTGCAAAAAGTTTGGCTTAGTATGAAATGAACTACATTGACACAATTTTCTCCAAAAGATGATAGATATTAGCACTGGAAGAATATATTCACTTTTATATCCACATCCAGTTTTCCTAATATTGAATGGGTTTAGATTTTTATCAATTAGGATATTTTTAAAGAAAAAATACTCAGAAAAGGACTAGAAACAGGCAATGAATAGTGAGAGTTACTTATTCAAGATCTTATGTTATTTTTCTGCTTATTGACTTACTGTAGCAAAACTAGATTATGCCAAAAGCCTTCTGCTGCTTTCTCATTCTCATATCAATTTAAGTGTATTAAGATCTGATAAACAATCAGTCAGCAAGCTGCTGAAAGGTAATTTTTAGTGCAAGGTTATTTGCAACTTGACAAAGTTATACACAATAGTTGTCATGTACATTTCATGCAAGGAGGTTCACCTCAGAAAATCCAGATATTAATTTAAAGCTCCATTAACTTCAAGAATAGGCTTGACACAGGCTTCATCTTGCAAGGAGCAGCACTGGGATATACGCAGGCAGAGTGGTCTGTGAACACAGAATTTACTGAACTTTCTAGGAAACTGGAGTTAGCACTCTGTTCTTTATATCTAGATTCTACTAAGTATCAAAGTTAGCAGGGCTATAATATAAGGAAATATCATCAATTCCAGTGTCTTGACACCTCTGAATATAACAATTTAGTTATTTTAGTGGTAAATTAATAAAAAAAACAGTTTTGGAGCATCAAAAGTCCCAAGACTAATTGATTAATATTATTTCATTTATAAGATGTAATTTGGTAATGGGCTGCAGACTACATGAACTAATTAGTCCAGAAACTTACAGTAAGTTCATCGACTGAAAGGTCTCATTGCCTATTTCAGAACAATTATTATGTCTTGATTTTGTTTCCCAAATATTTAATTACGGATGATTTGGAAACATTTGTGTTCAGTAGAAATCAAGATCTAAAGATCTAAATTATTTTCTTCTACATGAGAAAAACTAATGGGGAAGACTAGCTAACCTCAACAACAGAGATTATTATTGTAGTTAATGATGTCCTCTGGACAAGATAGAGCAGCTTGGCCCTTTTACAAGGATGGATCAACCTCCTTTAATAACACTGACAACAAAACCTGTCTGACATTTCTGCAAACTTTGATGAGAATAAATGTAATCATGTTTGAATAGCTGAACAATTGTCTCCCATGTCATTCTGTTTATCTTATTGGGCAATTATTTTATTCTTAAAGCTCAGTTCTGTCCTATCACCTCTTCAGTATGCACAAGTGAATTCTATTAGAGACAGCAAAGCTTTTCCTAAGATGAAGAAATTTCCTACTGTAATTTGAGACTCCCTTCTCAAGATGACAAGTTTTTTACTAATTTTAACTGACATAAAAAAAAGTTAATTTTATTCTAGTCTAACATGACCCTGCAAAAATACACAGTTTTCACCTTTCATAGTTCATTAGATCTTGGCAAGGAAGTCTTATGGCAAGGAAGCTTCATCAGTTGTTAAAGTGTTAGTATAGCTTTTAAATTTCTGATATAGTCCTTAGGATTAGACTGGCCCAAGGCAAAACACTTCTAAAAAACATCTAGTTTTGAATCATGGATTTTCATGAGCCACAATCCATTCCTCATAGGTATTTTTATACAGACTGTTTTGTATGGTAAGGGAGAAAAAGTTATGTAATAACAACCTATACACTAGATTCTGCCATCTGACTTCAGCATCAGAGGTCTGTCACAAGCCATTCACTAATATTTTTCAATTTGGAGACCCCATTTGATGTCCTAGAACTACTTTCCTTTCCGTCTACTCCTATGGCTCGTTTTTCCAAGTTTGTTTCAATAAATCTGTTCTGTAGTTCTTAAGAATTTCAAGGAAGTCTTAGAATGAAAAAGTCACAGAAAACAGCAGCACATCAAGAGATGTTAAGAAGATATAACCTTGTCCCAAGAAGTCCCTGTGCTTCTAATTGTGCAGAATTTGAAGGATTTACCAAAGAAATACTGCTATAGTATTGCTATCTTGTTATTTGCTGAATAATATGCAATGACTAGAGGAACTGCTCTGTACACTTACAGCTGCCCCTTGCTCTCATAAAAACAACCAGAAAAATACTATTGGCAGAGATCATTGCTCTTTTTTTTCATAGAATGGCCTAGAAATTTTTATTACATGCTGTCATCATGAAGGATAGTGAAGTTTGTAGTCTAGTGTATGAAAATCCATCTTGCTGATTAGCCTGATTACTGCTTTTTTTCCTGCAGTGATTATCTGTCATTAATAAGAGGAAAGAAGGAAATGTTCATATCCTGTTGTACAATAGACTAATTTGCAAAATCTGTTAAGGACTTACAGTAATAAGTGACATCACTCCCAAATATGATGAGATTTAATGATGATGTTTTCCTTTTAACAACAGGTTTCTAGATAGAACCAAAAATTCTGTCTATACACGTACACATAAAAATAATCATGCACAGTCCTGCTTTTTTCAAATGTAATCAAAATTACAACTGAAGATACTTTCACTATTGTCACATATGATCTGTTAAAGAAGACACTAAGAGGTAAAGTAGCAAAACCACATTTATTACAGACTATATGGCTGTGAACTACTCCACACATCTTAAGAATAGTATTTGAAAAGTATCTAGGATTGATCTTGTTCCCCCTGAGATCTGTGGGATATTTTATCTGGCATTTATTGTAACAGGACTAAAAATTTAATCAAAAAATTGTTTTATCCTTTTTCAATAGCAGTCCAACTATTAAATTCCTTATACTATGCCATTGATTAAAATTAAGAAATGCTTTTTTTATAACATTGTTTAGTCTTGTCTTGTTTAGTTTTTCCATTACAACTGCTTCAAAGATATTCCTTGTTACATGATAATTTTAAGAGTCAAACTTCAAATTTGACTGAAATAACTTTGTTTCTGAAAATCTAAATATACTTTAAGAATGATTTTAATGCTTTCTAATCAATGTCTGCTCATACTAGCAGATCTGCGCTGGAGCTAATATTTTTTCTACTCTTCCAGTGAACTTCATTTGCCTTTTATTTTCTTTTTATAAAAACACTGAACCAGGATATACTTTACACAAAAACATAAATTTTAATATCCTATATGCCAGAGTCTCTTTGATGCGTGTTATCCTACAAGTTATAGAAAGCATTTCTCCAATGTGTAGAAATGTGTATGCACTTAAAAAATACTTTTTAATCCAAACAAAGCAAACTGTGCATGCCTGATTTTAACTTTTGGTTGCCAGTGGGGTTTTTTTTTCATTAACCCAAATTTTTGGTATTGTCCATACAATGTATGTCAGGTTTTAGTTGAAAGATAATGTATATGGTGAGACCTCACAGACTTTACTACCATTTTAATATCATTTTCATTAAGTTTTTTCATAGTTCTGTCTAGACTGTTCAAAAATAAACTTTCTTAGCATATTGCCAGGACACAGGAATGTTTATATAAATAAATTTCCTTATTATCAGAGATAGGTTATGCCTATTCTTCAGACATGGATAAGGAACTAGAAATGTCCTTGCGCTAGTTAATTTGGTGGCATCAGTCTGGCTTACAAGACTTTCATTACAAAATATACACTATTCCACAGTGGAAGGATTCTTCTTGATTGTAAGCCACAGGAAGCTAGAAAATTACAAACAAGAAAAGACTCAATTGCTGTTAGGGATCTAACCATTTGTAGAGATTGAATGTTGTTAATATTTAACTCTAGCCTCTGTTTAACAAAAAAGATCTGCCCATTTTATGCTTGTTTTGAGAGCCTCTCTTATCTCTGATTCCTCACTTTTAGCTGTAGACACACATTTCAGTTAATGAGGGAGTTTTTCCAGGAAATGGAGCTCACTGAATTAGCATTTCTCAGGCTGTAGAGCAATTTCTCTGTTTTGCTGTCTTATTCTGCTGGAAGTACAGTTGCATAATTTCAGAAGTGAAAATACCTATTTGAGCAAAGAACTGTGCATTTGACTTAGCTCAGAAATGTATAGTGCTGTTATGTATCTTCATTTTGCTAAGGTTACCCCAGAACAGTGTTCTTCAAAGCTGGGTACCTGCACCTCAGATGTTGTGCAATCCCTTGAGATTTGGGAAGAAAATATTGTTTCAATCATTAATAACTAAAATAAAAAGGAATAAAATAGTGGAGTTTTTAATATTTACCTTCTCCTTTTTAATTTCTAAGGGTTTTAAATGTTTTATAATGTGACAAATGTTTAAAAATAAATATTAATATATTAGAAATCTGTGTTCAAAATTTTTTTACTGATAAGGAGATATAATTGAAAATGTTTGCGAACCACTGCCCTAGAGGGCTCCTTTGCAATTACAGGACTGCAGAAATCTACAATCAGCCAGACAGGAAGCTTTAGCTTCCTTCCCCAATAGGTCTCTGTACTCCAGCAGCAATAACACCCCACTCTGACTTGTTCTACCACCTTCCTAAGGGGTTTGTCCCAGAGGTCTCCAAAAATATTCCATATTTAATTTTTCAGTGTCTTTGATTTGTCATAGAGGTTTTTGTCATTACTGATCTAGTCTTATGGATATTCTATAGCAGGTGGCACTTTTTTTCCTTTTTCATTTGCACTTAGATAGTCATGAGTGTTTCTGAACTTGCCCTGTTATTTTATTCTCTTTATCTTCCTCCTGTCCTGTGCTTTTCTCTTTCTTTAATGTACTTTTTCATTTCCCCACACTTCTTCTATGCAACTGCTTCACCACAGAGCAGCTTTAAATTCACAAAAAGTAAGCAATTTTAAGCTTCTCACAAAGACAAGCAAACAAGAAAGGGTGGAAAAAAGCAAGGCAACTTTCCTATTATTGTAAATTTCAGTCTCTTGTTTGCAGTCACTTACTTTGTCAGGTCTAAGTTCACACTCTAAACTTCTCAAGGCAGAAATTATTTTTCACATTCCCTGAAACTGTTATGTCATCCTTTTGCTCTATATGAATGTTAGTGAACTTTTTTAAATGCAATTAATCATTTTGTATGTCCCTATGTTCATCTGTCCAGCTAAAGAGTGCTTAAGGGGTTATGAATTTTATATGGTAGGTAGTGTGCACTTCCTAAAATGGTGTTTCTTTAGAGTGCCATCTATCAGGCAACTGAGGTAATTAATCATGCTGGAAAATTTGAGCTAATAGCAACATCAATCTTATGCATTTTGCACATGGAAATATGACTGGCATCACTTCCAGGAAGAGCAGAAGAGAAAGGCGATGGTAGAGGAACCACTCTGTTAGGAGCTGGCCAATCCAACACCTTGATTGAGGTGCTGTGGCTGCAGCTTCACCCAGCTTCTCCAACCAGTAACAGGGCTGAGCAAGTGATCTTAGCAGGTATGCAGAAAAACAGATGCATACGATAGACATGCCACACCAGGTAATGCAGGCAGGAAACACAACACTTGGGCAAATGCAGGCAGCAGCAGTGTCTTTTTCCACTTACCTCCTTGTTTCATCAAGATAAAAAGCCTCCTGGTGGAAATATGCACATTCGTACAATATGGATCCCTCTAGGAAACAGCATAGGCACTCATTCAACATGAGAATTGGCCCCTGGATTCCATTCTCCTCTGTCTATTCTCTCCCAGATGGTCATCAGAGCCCCAAGTCCTGCACTCTGTCTGCTAGTACAGACCTATATATACTCAAAATAGATGTACCCATTAATTGATCTGAGATTATTAGTTTATCCAGTAAATTACCTTGAGATCCTCTCACACCCTCTTGCTTGACACACATGTGCAAATGAGTCCCTTGGTCAAACCCATGGTCAGCCCAGCACTTGGCTTGGTCCTTTTGGTCCTTTCATTGATCAACAGATAGATTCATTGGTCTCTGTAGGGCCTAGACTCCATTTTTATCCATTTCAATGCTTGTTTCCCAGGCCACTTACCTTATTCATCGACTAATCCAGATTCACATCCACCAATAATCACACACTGGCATAAGTATCCACACACCATGTGTATGCTACAGTGTCTCTGAATAGGAATGCATGAGCCACAAGGAGAAACAAATAGCAGTCAGAAAAATGGCTGCAAGTATGTCATATGCTGTTTTCCCACAGATTTAGAGGATCTCAAAGTATTTACTTGCAACTGCTTAGGACAACCAGACTGAAAGACAGAGGGGACTAAGCTCTTATTACTCAAAAAAATGCAAAACAATGCAAGGACTCAGCTCCTAGAAGACAACAAAAGCTATCCAAAAGCAGCATAAGGCAATGCTTGGAGAAGGAAGAAGGATTGGACCCTTTGTCTACTGTGTCATCACACAGATGGCACCACTTGTTTGGGTCACCTGAACATAAATGCCTTGGATGCTAGATGGACTACTTGGACACACAAGCTTTAGTGGGCAAAACAGTAAGAATGAAAAGAAGAGGCAGAGAGAAAGATTTGTTTTAAGACCAAATCACTTTTTCATGTAACACTGAAGGGTGAGCTTTGCTATATTTCTGTTGCTGCAGCATTATAACATTATTTAGTGCAGCTTGGTTGAGATACCATCTTTCTTAATCTATTGGCTGCTGTGAATCCCATTACCAGGCTCACTAGAAATTGTCTCAAGAACTTAAATGCTTCGCTTCAATTATTGTGTCAAGATGCTTGACACTTGAGCATTTTGGGGGGCAACGTGTCATGCTATTACACCTGAATCTGCCTGTGGATTTTTATGTTTCTGTGACAACTCATTCATTAGGTAGGATGTGTTCTGGAAACCTTGCCTGAAGTTCAAAATAGAATTTGTTGGCATAATTAGTAGGCAATAATTGCTGCTGTATTTGATTGTTAAATGACATATTAAATCCTGAATAATGTCACAACAAATTCTAAATTTATCTAATAATTCTTATACTACCAGCTTTGAAAATTCTCAACCAAATAGTCTTTTCCCGTGTTATATTGATGTTATATTCATTGTACTATTTAATGAAGGAAAATCTATCAAATAAAGGGGGAGTTGGTCTGAGGAAGAATATAGGATTTTAGTCAAGTAGTTGGAGCCGAATTTAATGAAATACAATTACTTACTGAGCAGCCAGAGTGTGTGGGTGAAGTGAGACTGTGTGTCGTGGGAGATTTAAGTGTGTGTACATATTGCTATTTGTAACCACCCTTCATAGACCGGGTGGTATGCTCTGCTTCCCTGAAAAAAAAACATTTCTCTCCACTGTAAATAAGTGAAATTTTCATTTTCCTTCTCCTTTTCTCATTTATTTTGATATGTGGTGTTGGCGTATAATGCACAGCTGTAATAACAACAGCTAAAAACATTGCAAGGAACTAGGCAAGAAGTGCAGTTTACTTAATATACTAGGCTTATTGGGATGAAGAACTGAAAGGTCCCAAGAGCTGTATCTCCTTTACTACCGGACACATACATGAATGGCAGAGCATGCTGATGGTAGGAATTTAGGTACACAAAACTGCAATGCCAAAGTTTGTACTTTCTCCTCCTTATCCTCATCAGGAATGTTTTCCTCATCATCAGAATACTACTGTGTCTCTTGGACCCCCTAATTGTCTCCGCATGTGACTTCTTAGGGAATAGCATACTTGTTGCAGAGAAGGTGTATAGTGGATGTTCAGGGCAGTGTTGTTTGAAGTGAAAAGCCTGAGTTAGAAATAGTCATGTTAAAGAAGGCTAGAGCCTTTGGTCAGCTACTTCCACATATACTGCCCTAACACTTCGAAAGACAGACAGTCAAGTCTGGGTAGGGTGAGAGACCCCTACAGCCGTTTTCCTCCCACTTTTCATACTGCATATATTTTCCATGACCCTGCTCAACATGCTTGGGGCTATAAATCCCTGTCTGTACAGTGTATAAGCTATGAAAATCAATTTTGCTCTGATCTTTTCCAAAATAAATTTGCTGCTCCCTCCTTCTGATAAATGTTCATTCCCTCAGTCTCAGACAGTTTCTCCTATACATGCAGACTTAATTTTTCAGCAGTCACAAAGATTATGGTTTTTCCATGTTTATATTTTAAGAGACTTGAAGAAATGTTTATGTGTGCCTGCTACTTTTATGCCACACGATATCCGTATTTCCAACTATGAGTCACAGCAGCTCTTTTTAGTTTCAGGTTAATTATTATATATTTCATCTTCAGAACATATTAATATATATATACACCTTCTTTTATGATACAATTAGTCAAGTTCTCACTTCACTCAAATCAATTACAAGAGCCTACAAGAGTTGAAGTCTCAAATTTTATTCAGTTACAGAAAATCATGCTCTTTCCAGCCTGTAGTTCTAGAAGAACAAACTCTTTTACCAACAAAGATGCTTGAAGTACTGTAATATATTTGTAAGACAGAATTAAAGACATTTTGGCCATCTGGAGGAAATATTCTGTTACCATGGGTTTGTTTTGAAAATTCAAAAAGAGGCATCCTGGATGCATAAGCTGAACAAGATTTGTTTTTCAGACACAATGACTTACTTGAGCAATTCACAAAGCCAAATATAACAAGATGGCCTATTCACTGCTCAAATATCTTAGTAGGTAGGTTTGTGTACCAAAATTGGGACTAATCCAGGTTGTTTTCTTTTTCAAAGTCCTAATTTTCACATCACAAAACTGCTGAAGGGGGGATGTGGTAATTTTCTTTATAGAATCTTCTCTGAATCTCTCCTTAATTACAGATCTCATTTCCAAATTTTACCAGCTGCTTCTTGAACAGAAGATAAATAAACCAACATGAGAAGATGTTCATGAAGACAGAATCAGAAAACATGCATGGGAACTGGAAAAAAAAATTTTCCAGTTAGGAAATAGTGAGACTGTGTTTTAGAAAAAGGCTAATTGATTTTTCATATGTACAAAGCTCTCCTACAGCTGTTGAAATAAAATCCATAAGTGTAAAATGATAACTGGATGACGTTCTGCATTAAAACAGCATGAAATAGAAGTTATAGGTTAATAAGCAGGAGGTGATGACCCAAGTCTAGTAAATCAGCAACAACTCTGATCTGAAGCTGAAAAGTGAAAGTACTAATCATCCAGTACTTGGTATAAGGTAAGCAAACTGCTGCATGTAGAGCTCCCAGTCATCATGATCATTGTCATCTCCTTGTTGTGCTTCTTCCACCTGCAGTCTCGCCTTGTTTAATGGTGGGACACTCCCTTAGCATCTGTTCAATATCTTGTTTCAGGTGTATTCTTTTACTGAAAGTTCACAGATGCAGTACAATATACCATTACTGGTGGCATCACAGGGATCTGCTACAGGCCACCCAATCAGGAAGATCAGCAGATGAGTAGACAAATTCACATGGGGGACTTCAGTCACCCTGATATGTGTTAGAGGGACAATACAGCAGGCATAAGGAATCCAGGAGGATGGTGGGATGTGTTGATAATAGCTTCCTTCCCTAAGTGATAGAAGGAGTCATGCCTTGCTAGTCCTAGTTCTCACCAACAAGGAGGGACTGGTGTGAAGTGTGAAGCTCAAGTACAGCCTGAGTTGCAGTGACCATCAGATGGTGGAGATCAAGATACTCAGGGTGGGGAGAAAGGTGCATAGTATGCTCACTACCCTGGACTTCAAGAGAGGAGACTTTGGCCTCTTCCAGGATTTGCTTTGCAGAGTACCATGGGATAATGCCCTGGAGGGAAGATAGGCCCAAGAAAGCTGGCTAATATTCAAGAATTACCTCCTCCCATATCAGGAGCAATGCAGTCTGTGCCACCTAGAAAATTCTGCTTGGAACAAAGGTTTCAGCACTGGAACATCCCTCACAGTGACATCCTTGGGCAGCTTTGGGATTGCAAGTATGCCACATCTATTTTAAGAGGAGATTAAATATCTTACAAATGAGGCTGCATAGGCAAAGTTAGTGCAAATTACTTCCTCAACAGCCAGAGGAATGCAGATGACATGTAAGAAGTTTCCTTGATCTATCATAAAAGTTCTGATTTAGCACTTGCTGCTTTAACTGATGGGATCAATCTACCCTTTCTGCAAACACAGTGTAACACTTCTCTAAATTAGCCCTTCTCCACTGTAAGTTTCACTGTGCCAGCCACAAGGCAGTGCTCACTGCTGGCTTCTCTTGGATAACACACAGCTGCAGCATACTTGAACTGCTTTCTTTTACATCTGTCTTTCTCATTACTAGATTACTTTTTCTGATTTAAAAATGAAACTATTGTTACAAGGAATAGCAAGTGGTACATCCTTTCTCGTTTTGTTATTCTCATCCTTTTGTTTGAAACAGACCTTGGTTCCTGCTCTCAGAGCAGTTTAAAAGGCAAGGTCATGCAATGTGACTTTCTCATTTAAACAACACTAGGCAATAATTCTTCAGTTCAAACTATTCCACAGTGTTCTGCTCTTGTTACCTGACAGGCATAAGAACTGTACCTGGAGAAATAAAAAAAAAAATTTCAAGCTGAAAGAATGCTTTATATACATTACTATGTGAAGAATTAAAAAACAAATAAATTATTTAAAGCTGATTCTGGGCACCTTCCCTTTTTCAGTCCTTTATGGTATGCTTCAGAAGGCTTGAAAAATTTCATTGCTTGTCATGAATAGCCAGGAGTTCCTCTAGTCTTGAAATGATTATTCATTGACAATCAAACTCTCCATTACTCACATGCTTCAGCCAGTATATGCAATATATACACAAGATAGATTATAACTTTTTTGCTTAAGCTTAGAAAATTTGACAATAGAAAAAATTATTTTTCCTTCCTCTTCTCAGACTATTTAGTTTCTAAAATAATAGATAAGCATGGACATTTAATAGTGTGTGAGATTATTTCAGCATTAATGAGAAGAATTTGGGTTATTTTCAAGTCCTAATTACCCTACAAAGTGTTAAGAACTTGGAATGCAATATGGATTCAATATACACATTTTCTATCCTAATTCTATTTAGGAAAATGGAACATGGGAGCAATATAATGTTAACTAACATTGATATCTTTCTAAATAAATGGGTCAGGAAGACTCTGTAAAGGATATGGCTTATGAATATTAATTCCATCACAAAATAAGCACCTAAAATAAATAGCATTTTTAATTTGCTATAGGAGGTCTATCCATATAGGTCTGTCCTAGTCTCTCTTCTATCCTTATCTCCCTTCTACTTCATAGCAGTAAGTTCAGAAAGAATTTAGATAGCTACTTTAAATTTGATACCCAAAATAAATCCAGTTAAAGGGGTAACCCAAATAAAGAAATAAATGGTTGCCAGTCACTTAAATAAAAATAAGTCCTAAGATACAAGCATCAGAGACTAAGGTAAGGATTCATAATAGAAAAGCGTAACTTATTTTGCCTTTGTTTTAGCTCCTCTTAGAACTACAAACACCACATCTAATTCCAGACAGAAGCCCTATAAGCATCTTCTAAGCCCAGGAAAGAGATTGAAGATATAGTTAATAACATGTGGGAAGCCTCTATTTGTCCCTGCCTAGTCATTTCTCATATCACTTGCTCAAGCAGGCTTTGCAGACCAGGATATACTTAATTGATGGAAACATTATTATGGGATGATTGAAGATTTATAATTCATAGCTGAGTGGGGATTTAAAATACTTTTATGGTATCTTTATGTGGAACCTAATGAGATAGAAGGTTTCACTGTATTCAAGCACTGAATTTGGAAAAACAGATCTCCTTAAGGTAAGAGAGAGAGGCACTTTTAGAGTGGCATTCAGTTCCTCTGGGGATGGTCTCTCTCTGCCCATTTTGATTTTGGATTCTCCAGTTAGTTGCCTACTGATAGGTGAGAGAGAATGGGAGGAATTTAAGGTCTTTAATGAGTATCGGATTTCCATTCTTTTCAGTACTTTCCTTTTCACATATTGTCCATTGTTTCTTTACTTAGTTTTGCCCATTTAATATGTTACATTTTTTTTGTATGCATTAGTGGACAGCTGTATAGTCATTAAATAAAGCATCTGTAATGTGTCTTCCATTTTCTGAATGATAACTGGTTTAAGGGAAAGGCCAAGACAGTTGGAGTGTCTTTTCAAATAAGATGGGAACAGACTTTTTAAGAGAGCCTGTTGCAATAGGACAAGGGGTGTTTTAAACTAAATTTAGGCTACACATTAAGAAGGAATTTTTTACCTTAAGGGTGTCAAAACACTGGAAAATATTTCCCAGAGAGGCAGTAGATGTGCCATCTCTGGAAAGGTTGGGCTGCATTTGACAGCTGATCTAGTTAAAGATGCCCGTGGTCATTCAGAAGGATTGAACTAAATGACCTTTGAAGGTTCCTTCCAATACAAATTTTTCTATAATTCTATGATAGAAGCTAACTAAAATATTTTTCTCGGTACTGCCTGGTTATCACTTTTTCACTTTCTCCTCTAGGAACAGTGTCTTCTGCAAGCTAACATTATCTCATGTTGTCTTCCAAACCACTCTTTCTTTAATGGTAATAATTCTCCAATTATTTATGTGTAATATAACTTATAAATTTGATTGGTGAATATACTCAGCATATTGGTCAACTTGCATTACTTTCATAGTATTTAAATGTAATTTCCATTTCCATTCCCCTCTATATTAGGTCTTTATATTGCCACCTACCATTTAATTATGTGTGTTAATGTATTCATTCTCACAGAAGCTTCTACCATATGGTTAAATTCTGTTAAAAGATAACTTTAAGAATGTAGGAATTTTGAAGTGTCTAATTTTTCAGAAGCACAAAATAAGCAGAGATGAACAGGTGCTCCAGATGCATTCCCTGTCATTCTGGTGCATTAGCCTTTTTATGCTGTGTAGGAGTCTGGTGATGTCCACAACAGTGATTCATCTCCCCTTGCTTTATACTCTTTCTCCAGTGAGAATATATATCACCATTGATGTATATTACATATTTACTTATTTCAGAATTAAAGGAACTTTAGTTTTAATAGCCAACCAAGAACCTATTTAGATGAGTTTTCCTGTTCCTCTCAGATTCACAGAAAATTGACACTGCTGTTTAACAAACAAATTAAATAAAAAGTTAATTTGCAGGAAAAGGCAGTTTAAAGCTGATGGCAGATGTTTTTAGACCTCCATCATGGCAAAATTTACTTTGAGCTAAGAATGAAAAAAAGCAACTTTAAATGAGGTGCTGCTATGACAGTTTTATTTGTAAATAATATAAAATATAAAGCTTAGAGTTATATGCTATTTCTACACTTTTCCAAATAAAGTGGGTTTACACAACAGGAATAGAAGTTTCGCAAGATTATTTACTATAGGACCTGCCTAATTTGAGGACCTGGTTTAACCTGTCACCAAAACAGTCCAGTATGAAGAAGGCAGATGAGTAGAATGGCCCTTAGATTACACTTACTGGAGTAGCAAAGCAGTATCTGACTTTAGTTATAGCTAGGGTGAACATCTTACTTTATATTTTGAGGTAAAGTTACTAAAACAGTCAAAAATTCTTCCAATATCTTCTATTCAGCTATTGTTCTGAATTATGTAAAATCACAAAAATAAAGTTGTTGACTTAAACCAACAATGTGTGTGTATATATATATGTATATATACTAAGCTCAAATTTCAAGCAGCCACTCTCATATTTTTGTTTCTCTGTGAAGAAGCTTTTGCTTATTCCACATAAGTTTAAAAATTAAAATGCAGTGACTAGTAAGGACCAAAAATGGAAGATAAAAGATGATTTATGAGTTATCTGATCAACATTAATTTATTGTAATTCTTTATCCCCTAGACCTTGAACCTTATTATTTCAGGGAATGATAAAAATCTCTAGTTTTCAAACAAATTTGGCTTCCTTATACAATTTAAGTAAACAGAGTTTGTTCAGAAAATGTCAAAATCTGAGATATTTGTACTTAAGTGTTGTATCGTTTTGAAAAAGAATTCCACAGCTCTAGAATTTTCATATATTATTGAAGTTCATTTTCACTGTCATTTACCACTGTATCTGAAGTGAAACAATAGTCACTGACAGTCTTTTACAGAAATATTTATTTTATGAGTAGAGGCCACATAAAAGAAGTTGAAGACTGTTTTTATTTGAGCAGCTTCTAGGTTGGCAATGTATGAAGTATCATCTCTTTAAGAAACACTTTTTTTCTTTACAGAAGAGCTCAGCAATTGTATGACTTTTTTTTAACTACAAATGTTGGCAACCTAGCTATATTATTTCTCATGTTTATTCATTCAACTAAATCTTACAGCATTGAGCTTACACAGCATAAAAAAATATTTTATATCACTATGACTGATTATTTTAAAAGAATGTATGCTTTCTCAGAAGTCTGTAAAAACAAACCAGGGCTTATGGTGTTAAAAGCTCGACTGTAATATCACTTCTAACAGGTTGCAGGATGTGTACATTTTCCTGAACCATATCTAGTTATTTAAACAGAATCAGAATTTCTCAAGCCATCTTCAGTTTTGTAATAAAGTCATGCACCTTTGAGTTTGTGTGTCTCTAGAAATGGGAAACCAGGTTGTTGGAAAAAGGAGTCCAAAGTTGGCACAAATATGTGTGAAAATTTCAATTTGCAGCTATTTAGGTAGGAACTGGACTCTGCATTTATCTCGCAGAATCTTTTCTCTATATGGTTGCCTTAAAATAACAAATTACATAAAAACATCTTTTTAATGCTTTTAGCTTCTGTTAAGGGAGCTTCAGTTTATAAATTAAGCTTTGAAATACAGATTGATAAATATTATTTTTTATTACTACATTATGCTTTTCAGGCCAAGAACAGTAGTCAATTCACATGCATAACTGACATCTCATATAATGATCCACAACCTGAAAAAAACCTGAAATAAGTACTCTGTTTACTGATAATGTATTCGTTAGGTTTTCTAACCTGTTGCCAAAAGGCACAGGAAAAAGATATTTGGCTGCATGTACTGGCTGTTACTAGTGTTGATGGAAGAACTGAAACATCTTTCAGTAACATTCAAGTGAAAGAAGATCTTTGTTCTGTGTTCTAGTGGGACTGAAAACATACACTTTGAAACTCAAATGTGTATGCTCTAGGAAGACTTAGAAGATGTTTTTTAACTGAGGAGACTTTGACAGGAGAAGTTAGACAAAACGTGGCCCTGTTAAATTAGTGATGAGCTCTAGAGGCCCAGACACCTTCAGATTCCAAGAAATCTCAAAGTAATGCAGAGTATGAAGAAAAACTATTTTTGCATGTGCTTCACAAAACCAGATATGTGTGTTGCATAAATCTGTTTGAACAAAATGTTCCAATTTCAAGTTTAAACTTTACTTACTAGAAATACAAAATATTTCTCTGGTAAAGCTTGCAAGGGATTGGGAAAAAAATACATGTATATGGAAAACGTTAAAATATTCCATAAGGCCCTAGGTATACCAATTTCTTTCATATTAATGTTATTCTAAATGTAAGTATCAACAAGAGCTTCTCTCAAGTTTATTTCTTCTTTTATGTTTCATTTAAAAAATCTTAATGGTGTGAGTGCCTGAGAAAAAATGTGGGTTTGGTTTCATACCAGTTTCAAGTCATTTCAGCCCTTAGGGTCCTCAGAGGGCAGTTCCCCTTGACAAAACATTAAGTGACAAGACAGGAATATGAGTATAACTCTGTGTGGGAAGGGACTCTCAAAACTGCCTGAGAGATCATTTCACTCCAGTTTGAACATGGTAGCAAGGATGATGATAAACAGGTTGAACAGTAACTAGAGAATTATCAAAGGATTTTAGTATCACAGCACAAAAGGAAGTACAAGAATTATTAGAATTTTAATGATGAGAAGTGAGACTTTGGAGAGGAAAGATCAGCAGCAAGGCTGGCATGACTCTGTTAGATACAACCTTGTGGCACTGGGGACTCTGTGACAATTAAAAGGGTCCTTTGGCTGTTAATTGTTCTATTTTGTATATCTTCCAATTCAGAGAAATTACTAAGCTATTTGATGCTGTCTTTTTGTGATGTTTACAATTATTTAGCAACTTAATATTAATTGTAGATTGAAAAAAGCAACATAATAATAACTTTTGCTTGACACACGATAATGTCGGAAGAGATATTTGCCTTATCTCAGTTGCATGAATCATACTTTAATTTATAAGAAAATCTTTGCCTGAAAGATTCTAGGTGACTATGACATAGTCATCGCCCTCATACATCAGGGCTTTTTATTGGTGACCAGTTCCTTTCTGCTGAAACCACATACTTCAGGCAAGTGGACCAAAATTCAGGAGACCATCTTCTTCTAGAGAGTATTTAAACATACAGAGTCATGTAGATATTTGAAAGAGCTTGTGAGACTGTGGAGTTCATTATGGGATGTTTAGGAGAAGGACCAAAGAAGGTAGTATGTAAATACATTGCTGGTCTGGAACACTTGACTGGTCAAGCCTTACATGTGAGAGTATGTTAATCCTTTGTATTAAACCCTTCTAAATCTTTTCCTATGTGACTGCATTCTCTGTGTGTGTGTGCATGCTAGCAAGCCTGCTAGCTAGCCTCAGGCTCAACTAGTTGTCAAGTCTAAACGCCTACAATAGAAGAAAGAGATTGTGGATTGAAGGGAGTCTGGCAGCTGGAGAAGCTGAGAGTCTAATGCCTGCTCCTGGAGGGATAAATCTGTGTGTGTTTCATACTACCAAATTCAAAACTCAATGAGTCAGCAAGCCACATCCTAAGGTCTGAGATCCTGTTACATCTGAGGCCACAGGCCTGGCAAGACTGAAAGCAGCTACTGGAGTAATCTTTAGGACAGGGTCAGTCACCAAAAATGAGCATGAGTGGACTGTGTTAGTAGGCATCATAGAATCATAGAATCTTTGGAGTAGTTTGGATTGGAAGGGACCTTTGAAGCTCATCTAATCAAACCCTTCTGCAATGAGCAGGGATGTCTTTTACTAGATCAGGTTGCTCAGGGCCCTATCCAACCTGACCTTGAATGTTTCCACAGATGGGGCATCAACATCTCTGGTCAATCTATTACAGTGTTTCACCACTGAAAGATTAAAAACATTTTTCATTCTTTAAGCTTATATTTGTCTCACACACTATGTGTTATTGGCTTCTGTGAGTTTGATCTGGAAGTCACAATTCTTTCTTGACCTCCAACCTGGAGCTAGTTCAATCTGGGGCACATTTAGCTGGTACTCAACAGAGTCATTGACATGGCTAAAAGCACAAGTGCCTTTTTTCCGACATCTTGTAACTTGCATGGTTGCCCTTTGAATCTCTTACAAAAAGGTGAAGTGCAATTCTGATTCACAATTGTCCAAGTACAAAGGAAAAAAGTCTTGCCCACAAAAGTGCCCACAGAAAAATCTAAAGGATGAAATCAGTTTAATACTGTACAAATGCAGTGCAATATATTTCATTATATGATAAAAAATTCATAGCCAAGTGTTATTAATATAGAACCCATTTCTATTTATCTTTTCAGGGTACTGAAAGGGGTAGAAATTGTGAATGAAGGGAAATAACATTAGTGCTATTTCTTTTGTCGGCATATTTTTTCTTTTTCTGTTTTGACTCGTTATTATTGTTATATTTTGTATTGATATAAGTACAGTCTGGGAGGTGATGTGATAGAGAGCAGCTCTGTGGAAAAGGACTTGGGGATATTGATGGATGAAAAGCTGGATGTGAACCAGCAGTGCACACTCACATCCCAGAAGGCCAACTGTATCCCAGGATGCATCAGAGGAGCTGTGGCCAGCAGGCCAAGAAAAGTGATTCTGAACTTCTGCTCCCCTCTCAAAAGACCCCACCTGTAGTGCTGCATCCAACTCTGGAGCCCTCCACACAAGAATGATCTAGACCTTTTGGAGATGGTCCAGAGGAGGTCCACAAAAGTTATCATGGGGGCTGGAGTTCTCTCCTATAAGGACAGGCTGAGAGAGAGAGGACTGTTCAGCCTAGAGAAGAGAAGGCTTTGGGGAGACCTCATAGTGACGTACCAGTGTCTAAAAGGGACCTATAGGAAAGCTGAGGAGGGGCTGTTTGTGAGGGCATGTAGTGATAGGATGAGGGACAACAGTTTTAAACAGTTTTAAAAAAAGTTTTTCACCATGAGGGTAGTGAGATACTGGAATAGGTTGCCCAGAGAGCTGGTGGATGTCCCACCCCTGGAGACTTTCAAGACCAGGCTTAATGAGGCTCTGAGCAATCTGATTTGGTGGAGGTTGTCTCTGCTCACTGCTGAGGATTTGGACTAGATGACCCTTGAAGGTCTTTTCCAACCCCACAATTCTATGACTCGGTGTAGTAATATATAGGCTGCTGACAAAATCCCTTTTTCTTGGCCTCATTCAAAACACTAGCAAATATATAAATATCAGAACTCTTCACTTTCCATGGAGAGGAAGACTTACAAATCCATTGATGAAGTTAATCCTTATAGGATTAAAAATGTCATTCACAACCCAGATTCATCTTGACATTTCCTTTTTCATCTGTTTATGAAAAATCATGAAATAACTGAACAGCTATTGGCTATGAAGCCAACTACTCAGAAATCCCAATGCAAAATAATGAGACAAAATCTGCCTGTGTAAGAGCAAGCAAGATATTATATGCAATTCATAGCTTACCACCATTGTGTAGTACATTAAGGGATATTGAATTGATTGAAAACAAGAGAATCTTGTTTTTAAACTTACTTACAAAGTGGTGATCTCTGAGAAAGCCATCTGAGGTTGTCTTCCTTAATCAACCACTTTCTACAACATGTATCTTGAATGATATTCTAAAATCTTCAGGAGAAATCTTTCCATCTCTTCAGGAACTGCAATTAATTACTCATTTCATCCTGATTAGCTTACTGTGGTAGAAAGTAAAAAAAATACATGAAAGCTGTTCCAAGGATTAATATTTATTTTTAACATAGAAGTACTCAGCTGGCCTTAGTGTGCCAAGTAAGTCTTGAGTCACTCTGAATACCAATACACAGAAGGAATATTCAATAGAAAATCTGGTGATGTGATGATCTGTATTGGGGGACTGTTATGATACAAGGGAATGACTTCATCTGTGTGAAGATTCAGTCACTGAAGGTGAGTATGACTGCTGTGATAGCTCTCAAAAAACATATTGTCACATGCTCATTGTTACAAAACTCATCCCCTGAGGGGCTGATTATCACTGTCTGGTTTCACAAAGAATCACAGAATATCAAGGATTGGAAGGGACCTCAAGAGATCATCTAATACAATCCCCCTGCCAGAGCAGGAACACCTAGATCAGGTCACACAGGAACACATCCAGACAGGCTTTGAATGTCTCCGGAGAAGAAGACTCCACAACTTCTCTGGGCAGCCTGTTCCAATGTTCCATTGCATTCACCTTGAAAAAGTTTTTTCTTATATTTCTGTGGAACCTCCTGTGTTCCAGCTTGCACCCATTGCCCTGAGTTCTGTCATTGGAGGTCACTGAGTAGAGCCTGGCTCCATCCTCCTGACACTCACCCTATACACATTTTATGAACCTTAATGAAGTCACCCCTCAGTCTCCTCTTCTTCAAGCTAAAGAGACCCAGCTCCCTCAGCCGTTCCTCATAAGGGAGATGCTCTAATCCCTTCATTATCTTTGTGACTCTACACTGGACTCTTTCAAGCAGTTCCCTGCCCTTCTTGAGCTGAGTGTCCCAGAACTGGACACAATACTCCAGATGTGGTCTCACAAAGGCAGAGTAGAGGGGGAGGAGACCCTACTGACCACACCCCTTCTAATACACCCCAGGATGCCATTGGCCTTCTCGGCCAGAAAGGCACATTGCTGGCTCTTGGTCATCCTCTTGCTGTCCACCAGGACTCCCAGGTCCCTTTCCTCTACACTGTTCTCTAACAGGTTGGTCCCCAAATTATACTGATACATGGGGCTGATGTGCCTAGAAACAGAACCACGGATAAGTTGTTCCATCACCTTTCCAGGGATGGAGGTGAGGCTGACCGGTCTATAGTTACCTACATTCTCCTTCTTGCACTTTTTGAAGACTGGAGTGAATTACATGTACTTTTCCCATATAAATGTTGTTATTAATTATGCATGCTAATGCATGAATTGATATGAAATACAGACTTCAGTAAATGGTCATTCTTCATGTTTGCATTTGAAGTCTCAGTAATTTGAGGAGTAGGGAGCTTGGTAGTTTACTCCTTGCTCAGTCAAGTCAATTATAACATGTGCTTCTTGTTTACAAGCTCAGTATATAAGCACATAAAAGGACAATATGGGATCTATTCCAGTATCTTGAGCCACTTCCCCGGGGATTACTTTGGATTTGCATAATTTCTTTTTCCACAGTTGGACATCCCAGTGTGTCAGGTCCTGTCTGGATCCATCTATGGGGATGGTTTGTACTGAGAAACTTTAAAGAAATTTTGCTGCTTTGCTTTTTTCAATTCACTTTTTGAGTACATGCTATCTCTTACTGTCCATGATCATTTGTAACAAATAGAAGAGCGTCTTATCCATGTGTTCAGTAAAATGTCTACTTTGAAAACCTTTAAGCCTTCCACCAGTTAATTTGATTTACCTAAGAGAAAAGAAGCTATTCTTCTTATTCAAATAAATCATTATTGACCATTTTTGTGTTTCCTTTATTTGGAGAGTCCTTCTATATGTGGTCATTCCTTATAAAACAGAAAAATCTTTTGTAGTTTTTCTCATCCTGGTTGTTGTAATCCAAACACAAATACATTATACAATATTATTACTTTGCTACACTATGAATTTTGACTTGCAAATGGATAAAAGAAGGTTGAACTACAAACAGAATTCAAGATTCAGGTACATAATGGAGTTATGCAGCAGCATAATGATTTTTTTATTATTATTATTTTGTTTTGTTCTCCATTCCATTCCTAACAACTTCTAGCATCTCATTTGCTTTTCATTGCTACAGTGTATTGAATTGACACTTTCATAGATTTCTTTCTCCTATTCCTAAGAGCTTTTCTTAAACACTGGTACTTGGCTCAGAAAACATCATTATACCTTTGATATTTTTTATATGTCCTTCACTTATGCATAATTTAATTTATATACCATTTCATTTCGAAGTCTTTCAGTATTGTACAACTTTTCTTTTTTACAGTTATTAACACTCATTCATTGTCTTTATTACTGTTAGTATTGTCAGCAAACTTTGTCATATAACTCTTTCCAGATCATTTATGAATGTAGCCTCTGGCAGAGACTCTTGTGAGTTTTATTTATGATGGGTCTTTATTGTAGAAACTACGTAACAGCATTTTCTTTTGTTTCCCATAGTTAATAACTTTCTTATCCTTCTGAGGACCTGACCTCCCTTAGATATCACAGCTAAAATTCTTTAAGTGTGTTTGAAAAAGAATCTTACTAAATACCTTTTGGAAATCCAGGAAGGATATGAATTGATTAGCATTATTTATATTCTTCAAGAACTCTAATAGACTGTTACTATAATAATTCTGTTTCTACTCTCATAAATTTATCCATACATTTAAGGTTTCCACTCATTAGGTTAGTTTTCTCAATTCAGATGACAATTTAGTTTGTTGAAATTTTGATCAAAGTTCTTTAAAAAAAACTACTGTCATTTTTACCGCCATGCACTCATGTCACAGTTTTAGGAAAATATGAAACAGCACAATTCTTAATGCAGTATTTTCTTTTTCCAGTGACTTCAGTTGGGGTTGTTCAGACTGGAGAAGAGAAAACTCAGGAGGGACATCATAGTGACTTATCAAATACCTGAAGGGGGCCTACAGAAAGGCAGAGGTAGGACTTTTAAATAAGATATGTGATGGCAAGACTAGGAGTAAGGGATGCAAACTGGAAAAAGGAAGGTTCAGGCTAGATATAAGAAATTCTTTACTGTGAGAGTGGTGAGACTCTGGAACAGGTTGCCCAGAGAGATTGTAAATGCCTCCTTTCTGGCAGGTCAGGCTGGACAAGGCACTGAGCACCCTGATCTAGTGGGAGGTGTTCCTACCTACGGCAGGGGGGTTGGAACTTGATGATCTTTAAGGTCTCTTCCAGCCCAAACCATTCTATGAGTCTATGATTCTATGAATACTTAATTCCAGAAGAAATCTGATACTTATTATCCTATCAACTGTATTTTAACATTTTATACTGACATTTAGGCTGGAGATGATACACTAATAATCACATCCAGGAAGCCATTTCTTCTTTGTGTTCTTCCACTCTAAACATAGCATAGAATTTTGCATCTCCACCAAATCCTGTGCCAGGAAAACAGTGCCAGGTATATAGCAAATAAAATAAAATAAATTTAAGGAATAGCTGGGGAGAGATTAACCTTGGCTAGCAGCCACATACTTCACACAGCTGCTCACTCACTCTCTCTACTCAACAGGGTAGAATCAGAAAAAAAAGTTGGAAAACTTTGTGGGTTGAGACAAAGACAATTACCAGTCGCTGTCAGGGCAAAACAGTCTAAGCTGATGGGGAATGAATTTATTGTAAATTTATTATAAATTAAAATAGGATTGAGTAGTAAGATGCAAAGACAAATTAAAACATCACCTTCCGTTTCCCCAGGCTCAACATAAATCTCATATTCATGACTTGTCTACATTTCTCCTCCTCAGTCAGTGGTGAAACATGAGGAATGGGAGTTTTGGACAGTCCACAATAGCTGATCCGTGCAGCTCCTTTCTCCTCATATGTTTCCTCTGCACCAGTGTGGGTCTTCTCCACAGGCTGCAGTCCTGCATAAGGTCCTCCATGGGCTGCAGTGTGTGTATCTGCTCCACTGTGGTCTCTTGCACAGGCTACAGGGGCCTCTCTGCCCTGGTACCTGGAGGACATCTTCTCATGTCTTCTTCTTTCTTCCATGACCCTGCTGATGGCAGGGATATTTCTCACCTGTCCTCCTCACTCTTCACTGGCTGTGCAGTGTTTTCTGCCCTTTCTAAAACAGGTTGTCCTGCAGGCACTACGCACTGAACTGACTGGCTCAGCGGTGAGCCCTGTGGTGGTTCCATTAGAAACTGTCTGAACCTGGACCATTCAGAATTAGGTAACCCTGACTTCTCCTCACAGAGGCTGACCTGCAACCCCTTCTGCTAGCACCTGGGCACTTACAGCAGGTAAAATACATATCCCTGTAAGCCACCAAGAGCCTCTTGGGAAGAAGATTAACCACCTTGTTCCACTTAGAAGGAACTTCCTGTAAAAATTGCAACTTTGGAGTGTGAAGAAATACAGAGTCATCACAGAACTTATCAGTGACACAGTCTAAGACATACGTTGCAAAGATTGTTTGCTTTCATATCTAAGATAGTGCCTAAATTCCTTCTGTGCTGACTGGAGAGACAGTTTAGAATCAGATTCACACCAGCTGCCACAATATTGTCAAAATTAATGCTGAGGAACAAACAATAATGAGAATTACTGAGAAAAGAGAGTATTTAAAATCCTCCTTCATGTTAAGTACATGAAAATCTATCATTTTTTTCCCCTTTTTAGACACAGGGGAAAGGAGATTGAGCTAATGGAAGCAATCCAATTCCTAAAAACAGCCAGATTGCTATGAGCTCAGGAGGATTTGGAGCCCAGAAGTCTCCATACATTCAGGATGATACTTTAATGACTCACTCATCTCCAAATATGCAGTTTATCCAGTTCATCAATTTATGATTGTCCAGAGCTCCAGATATGCCTAGCTCTTTTTCTAGCTATTGGCAAAAACAAGAGGCAGATTTGTACTGTCTTCTGCCTTCAGTGCTTCTTAATAATAAAGTTAAGCATCATCTTGTTCAACAGGTTCACAATTTTAAATTATATTTTACCATGTTTAGAGTATGGAAAGCTTAGAAACACATTTCTTTATTGGCAATTCCACCCTTGTCAATAGAGAGCATTACAACAACATCAAGGGTCAAAATCTAATCTGCTACTGTTTCCATCACCTGTGTATCTTTCTCAACCTAGTCATAAGACTACAAAAGCAGCTGCAAAACCACTTTGTGCTTGATGCAAATGGAAAGAATCAGCCTGAGAGAAACTTCTGAAGTTGCTGAGCTACAGACTGGGACTAGCTGCTGTAATAATACATGCAAACAGTATGAAGGGAAAGAGACAAGGGGGAATAAAATTACTGATGCTAAAATAATTACTTTTCTTTGTAAAGAATAAAGCTCTGCATGAACTGTACAGTTTCCAAGATAAACAGGCTTGTATGATTGTGCCAATGTAATTTGGAGAGAGGTGGGAGAGGTGAAATGAGAGTTTTTGTCCCTCAAGGAACTGTTTCTGCAACCCACATCAGTAGAGGCATACGTCCTGTGCAACTCCATGTAGCTTGAGCCACCAAAGGAATAATTTAACCTTCAGAAATTTCAATTTCCTGTCTTTCTGAACCACTTAAGTTTGGTTCTTCTAATTAATATTTAAAGGAGATTACAATTCCCTGTTTGCATTTTCAAAGGCCATCAGAACTTTACAGCATTAGGCAATGTCCCTTTCTCATCAAAGAATTTAAGAAATCTTGTCACATACAGGCATTTTGTACTTTCCCTGTGCTGTTGATCTGCATTTATTTTGCTGCTTCCTCTCTAACAATGATTGTACCTGGGCTTGATACATAGCATAGCCATAAATATGTGCATGGTCTGTATTTCCTCAAAAGTCAAGCAGAGATGCAATTTCCATATTGTATAAAGCAATTCTCTAAAGCAAGGCTCAGATTTCTAGGCACTGGTCTTTACTGCTTTTCTCATTTCACACAAAATATTTATCTTTCTCCTATTTCCATCTTTTTATTACATTGATAATACGCTCCATTCNGCAATTTCCATATTGTATAAAGCAAGGCTCAGATTTCTAGGCACTGGTCTTTACTGCTTTTCTCATTTCACACAAAATATTTATCTTTCTCCTATTTCCATCTTTTTATTACATTGATAATACGCTCCATTCCTTCATCCTCTGAGAGACCTGAATATACACAACATTTCTCAACAAAATATAAGCTTGCACTATATGATGTGAGCCAGCAAAGTGCTGTACAGGGAACTGTGTGTGCAAAAGCTGTAGATGGCATTCAGCATTCATGGTCAGTGGGTATTCAGCACCGTCGCCCCTTGAAAAGCCTCTTTTTGCTATTGTCTGTGTCCTGTCCTCCTAACTGATGTCTATATGGGATAGCTCAACAAAAGGGTCCTCCCTATACTGTTTCTAATGAGCAAAAGAGCTGTTTCACACATTGCTTTCAAAAGTATGTCAGTGGATGCTGCCTGAATTATAGTTGACTCAAACAAAAGAGATCAGAAAATGGTACACCCAGAAACCATCTATCTCTGCCTGATACATGTAAATGGGAGACTCAAGTTTGGTCATCAGCTATGCAGTGTCCAGTGGCAGTACGTAACTGTACATAAGTTGAGTGTGCAAGCACATGTCAAATGTTTAAATACACAGAAGCATGTGTTAACTTCCTATCCATTTTCCTTTTTCTTGTCCCTTATTTTACTGTCATTCCTGACAGTCCTAACATACCTAATTTATTTCAATTGTATGGGATCTCCAGGTGATGCTGTTCCCAGCACCTTTTTCTATTGTCTCTCTCTGTTTTCCTGACTGAGGAATGAAAAGAATACAAATCATTTAATTTACATTTGTTATTAAGAGAAACAGTTTTAAATTAGATCCCAAGTATAGCTGCTATTCAATGCAGATAGGAACAAAGGCCATCCGCAATGGTACAGATCCTTTACAGTCATTTAGATTCCTAAGGTGGCTGTTTTAGGCACAGCTTAGGAGCTAAAGGTTGGAAATTATGCCCTGTGCTAAACAGTAAGGGGAATTTAAGTTCCTACGTGTGAGACTTAATTTCTAACAGACTGATCTTGGAGAAGATCTAACTGTTCTTTACCTCTGAGTTTGTTCTGAGTTCAGAGTCTAAGCATTGTCTGACTGGTTGCCAATTGTAGCTAAACGAGATTTACAAACTCATTGTTCTTCCTGCTGAGCTGAGCTTCTCATGAACTGCAAAGTTCGATTTCTTTTGAATTGACATATGTTCAGAACATGCCTTATGCCTAGAAGTCTTATTCCTGCTGTGATCATATAGAAGGGACAATGCTAACTTATTCAACATGGCAGTATGGTTCATGGAAATCTGCCTCCTAAAAGAAAGTAAAGATTTTATCTCTAAAAGACCTACTTAGATACGCCTCAAAGAAAATATGCAGTGCACACATATCGTGGACTGCTTGGAAAACAGAATTTGGAACAGATTGGAAATTAAGTTACTTGACACTGTGATGTTATCCAGGTATTCCATATCTTCCCTGTAAAACTAGATCTTCACAGGTAATAATTTCTTTACAAAAGAAGAACATGAATAGAAAAACTCTTCAGAATCTTTTCAACATGATTCTGTCACTTTAATCAAAGTATGAGCAGAGAGATACAGTAGGAAGTTGGCCAGTGAGTCAAAGTAGCATTTTCCTGTTGTAGAAACAAAGGGGGTACTGCCACATTTGTCATTTGTCATGTGGTTATGTAAGACCGATGCTGAAAATCAAAGTAAAAATTATCAAAGAACCACAAGACCAAAGCATTGCACAGTCAATTTCATCTCTAACGATTAGACAGCAAGTGAGGAAGATATGGATAACAAGGATTCCTCTACATACCGCTTCAGGGAGAACATTTTAAATACATGAGTACTGGAAAAGTGAAGAAAAATAATCAATACAGTGATTAACAAAAGTAATTTTGCACAAACATCTTGGAAATTAAGTATCCTGTTCAGGAGCTGTTTCTTGCAGTGACTTGTGAAGAGATGAATGAGTTGCAAACCAGACTTCACATCAATATATTGAACAGTGCAGAGGCAATGATGTTATTTCAGCTTGGAAATTTTCCAGAAATTAAGTATTAATATATAAAATTCTTCAAAATATGCTGAGTTTTCAAATACTTTAAAAAAATTATTGGATGCTGCTTTGCTTTTACATCTTACTTTTGTTCTCCTGAGTTACAACTAGAATCTTTCAGATTTAAAAAAATAAAAGCATAAATGAGGCACTTAGGTGAAAATATCTGTATGTTACATTTAATGTTACACACACTGAAGTAAGAGACTGCAGGTGTTTTAAGTTTTGAAAAAGCTCCTTTGTATTCTGACTTTATACCTCCTTTTGGCTGGAAAGTGACTGAAGTAGGTATGGGTTAGGTATTGATCAGGGTCTAGTTTTCAGCACGAGTTCAATTGCGCAACAAAACATTCCATAGTAAAAATCTCTTTACCAGAAATGACTCAGGTTCTCCACTAGCAGGAGTATGTTGCCAATGTATTTGGAGAAAAGAAAACTTGAGTCACATGTACTGCAGTCTTTGGGACTGAGTAGTGTTCATTAAAATACAGTCCTCTCAACTCATAATAAGCCTCACTGGCTTACTTGGTGACCTATAAAATATTAGTTTCTTTTATTCTGAGCTTCTCTCTAGTGGAAAATGAGTGTGTTTCATGCCAATGTATGCTGTTTAGAACTGAACAGAATCGCATATTATATATTCATAAGTTTTTATTCCATTAACAGCTAGTGATGTCCAGTTGTTCAGAAGATTTTTTTCAGTGTTTGGAATAATTCAAACAAGTAGGATGAAAATGGTTGGTAGGCAGTGATTAAGACTATTGGTTGTTCATAATTTGTCTAATTGTTTAACCTAGTATTTATTTTATTTCTTGATAGTGAAGATTTTTGGAGAAGAGTAATTCCTGGAACCCAAATCCTGAATTTTGGTCCCAAATATTAAAACAAAAATTTATTTTTCTGCAACATAGTTACATGAGAAGTCTAGAAAGTAATGAGTTATGGCAAAAGTTTTCATGTATATTAAGCGTGATTGCTAAATGTTTGCTAATATTTTTTGTTTGTAGCAGCATCTTGACCTATGAAGTGAATGATATTAAGAAGACGTGGATCATCTTGAAAGCTATTTTTTATTTATGCTGTTCAGAAGCTATGCACTTCCACAAACTTAAGATACTAAGGTATTTAAGACACTCCCAAACCTTTCCATTCATTTCTTGTCAGTCCCAACCATGTGCCTTCACCTCTCTCTTATGTGGGAGAATTTCTATCAGTGACTTCCGTGGCATGTTTTATTCAGTTCTTTTCCATTCATCCTCTGATCAGATAATTATGGAATTTCCCTTTTTTTTTTCCTTTTTTTAAATGATGAGCCAGTCATGAATCTAGTTTTCACCACATGCGCTTCAGCTTCAGAATGGAAAAGAGCAAGGCTTTGGATCATTTAAATACATGATGAGTTTTGTCTCAGATTTTGGATTAATTTACAAACTCTTCCTTTTTTCTTACTAAGACTCTGAACCAATAACAGCTTTGTCTCCAGATAGATTTGACTCATTCCAATTTTCCTACATCTTCATACCAGCATGAGTGTAAGAAGTCTTTAATCCACTATAACCTGAGAAGAATTACATGGTTGTTGACATTGGAGGAACAGAGATCTTTGCAAATGGTCAAAGTTTAATAAAACTCTCTTCTGTATCTTAGTCCTGTGGTCTTCTAATTTCCCTCAATTTCAGGAAAAGTATTTTTCTCGGATTTTTTTTCCTCTTCAGCTATTTTCTAATCTGAATCATTAGACTCGCCCTTACTTTACACTTTTCAAAGTTTTTCTTACACACATCAATGGAGGGAATTCAGCTATCTGTTCATCATTTTTTGTCATGGCTATGACAGCAACATCTAATGAGTGGCTCTTCAGACAGTGCAGAAGTAGATCCACTTTCACATAGTTCCACTCTTTTACATACAAATTAATTTTCTGTGCTCAATTTTTAGGAATTTATTTTTAGGAAAATTAACTAGTGTTTCCTTCATCTTGCTAGTAGCCAGATATAGCCACAATCTCCCTATACCTTACCATTATCTGTTATACATTCCTCTTCTGGGGCTAAAGTTGTTCATAATGAAGCATAAAGAGAGCAGTATCTATTGATCTTACCATAATATAAACCAATTAAACCACAATGCCTTTATGAGCCTTTTGTTTTTTCTGTTCTCTTATTTATTGACAGGTTTTTTTTTAATTACAACACAATGAAACGATGGTAAGTACATAAGATGCAATAGTATAAAAAGCCATTTTAACCCTTCCCTTGGTTAAGACACTTACAGCAGACAAGAACTGCCCCACCCCAATTCCCCCCTTCTCAAATGAAAACAAAAAATAAATATAAATTAATAAATATAAAACAAATCACTGCACAGCCCTTAACTCTTTGATTGCCATGGCAAGAACCATAATGATGGTTCAAGCATGTAACTTTTCATGGTTAAAGGTTGCCGCAGCAGTCAAAGGGTTATAGCATTGTAAACATAAGTATTTCGTTGAAAATGTTCAATCATGTTAATGGTCTACAGCAATGAAATTATTATCATGACCCCTTGACCTTTAATGACACAACATTATAAGGAGTTAAAGAGATAATAGCTTGGTGAGCTGTTACATAGATTAATTAACCCATTTTGTTTAACAATGCACTATGAGGTCTTGATTTACTAGTGAAAGACAATTTGTATATAATAAAACACTGTTCAATGCATTGATCAATAAAATCAATGAAAAATCAGTCTAAGCACCACAAAATTTTGCCTGATTATATCCAACGGTCATAATACACTTTAGCACCATTTAGTCAGCCTTGCATTTGCACACAAACAAGCTTTGTGTTTGTCAGTAGAAGCTACCTGAAGGAATAACATATGTCAGTTATAAAAACATTACTGTATAGAATGCTGTGTGAGAAAATAAAATAAAATAGCAATAATAAAATTAAATTTAGATGCAGAAAGCAAGTAAATGCTCCAGTTATTTTATTCCTAACACACATCTTAATGAGCCAAACATAGGCATGAAATGTATATGGGGCTATTCAGAGAAAAGGGAATAAAAATGAGAAATTTGCATCACACCAACAAATGATCATGTCCATATTCTGACTTACTTGTCATGCTTTGAAAAGAAATGAACAATTTTTGTGTGGTTCAACAAGCAGAGCTGAAAAGAGTTGCTGTTTGACAATGTGTGTGAGTTTTACGGTCATGTTATGCATAAGAACACTTTCAGAGACATCCTAACAACTGCACCAAAATCCTTGTCTCTGCATGAAAATTTGATTTCTTCCTTCTCAGAGGTGGAGAATAAACAAGTAAATCACAGTGCAAGAAGAGTCAGAATTGTAGTAGCTTCTAGCTCATGTACTGGAAGCAGATTCCTGCTGGAATTACAGGGATGAAGGATTGGCAACAAGATGGATAATGGAATTATCTGCTGAAATAACACCCAGTAAGAGGAATTATGGAAGAAATCAGGTTATGGTAGCTATAAGAGTAAACCACTTGGAGGGAAAGCAAGGTGCCTGTTATTCAGAAAGAAAGAAGAATATGTATGATGCATGGAAAAGTAATGCACCCTTGTACATATCTATACCAAACTCTGATTGACTGCACACTGACAAAACCAGCTGTAAATGCCTTAGCTGCTAATAATACTAACTACAGGACTGGCAAGGAGAAAACATCACCTCCCTCAATTGCAATCATATAGGAACTCTTATCACATACAATAAACTCATGTAAGTCAGACACCTCTGTCTTTATCTGCAAGCAGTGACTGAACCATGCAATGAATCCAACTCCCAGGCTACAGTAGCAGATTTCAGAGATAGATATTAATAAATATTCCATTTTTGAAACTGAAAAATTAGGAGCAATCTGAAAAAAAAAGCATAATATCAAAGTATTCTGCCATGCAACAGTCCTAGCTCATTATGCAAGAGCAGTAATATAATGGCCTGATGTGTATGGACTGATGTGGTGGAGGAAGGAGTCCAGCCACTTAATTCTTGTCTGAATAACTGTAGCAGAAATTATATCCATGGTACAGACATTAGAATGCAAAGGAGAATGAGAAAAGGCTAAATAAAGATGAGAAAAGGAACTACTGGAAATTATATAAACATTTTTGAAATGAAGCTTTCTAGGCTTCTGACCACAAACGACATAAACCATGCCTGCAAATGGCACGCAATGGCTAGCATCAGAAAAGATAGGTCTCTAATGTAACATCATTTTACATGTGACACAAGCTGCAAATAAGGAGTCCATGATGGTCAGTGATGGCTGTACCACATAATTTTTACAGTTGGACTAGATGATGTGAAAGGTCTCTTCCAACCTAGGTTCATGAAAGACATACAGGATGGCAGTATCAGTGGATTGCAGAGACTTCAATAGTCTGAAGTGTGTAACCTGGAGTTCAGTGTTGAACAACAGGACAATGAACAAGATTTTGTGAAAGATACACATCAAGTTCCTCAAATTTTTGAGAAGGTACAAATTCTTCACCCTGGACACAAAAAGCTGCATCTTCCAGTGACAGACTGTAAAATGTTTTGTGTAATTAAATGAGTCAGACAATGAAATTGTATTTTCTTATTTCCTTACAGTAACTATACCAAGGAGCATTTTGACTGACTGCTCTCTGGTGGGTTATGATACCAAATATAGAATTCAGTGGACTTTCTACAGCCTATCAGGTATTCTTTTTGTTGGAGACCAATAATACTTCCAAAGCTATCATAAACTTTCTGATAATATCTCTTCGCTCTTAATATTGGTTACATAGCATTTTCATGTGATTTCAGTAATGTCATTTGTCCTTGGCTCCTACCCGTTAAGAAAAGCTGATCTAGTGCTTGTAATTATAAACAAAATTTGCTCATTCCTTTTCTTTTATTCTTCTGGAAATGAAAAATTGAAATGTACTTATGTGTCTGTCTGCAGTCTTTGACTAAAAGACCTAGTTGATTTTCCTGGGGGTCCTAGAGCCTGTTGAAGGAAAGGTCATGACCAATTTCAATAAATTGGTCCTTTAAATTTGTATTTTTCATCGCTGCAATCAAGGAGAACTGCTTTCAAAGGAATGCATACTGATGGCAGATGGTGACCTGAGGGGAGGATCATAATCTTTGATCTACCTTACCAAATCTTTTTCAACCAGCCCCAGTAAGACAGTGCATGAATTGGCAGGAGATGTCTGTATGGTTTTGGAAACATAGTAAAGATGGATGCTAGTGACATATACTCAGTTGAGAGTGTTTTAGTAAATGCATTACATACAGAGCTAGAAATATATTATCTGTGTCATCTCATATTCCTTCAATTCTGGATTCCTATTCAATCTTAAATTTAATTGGATATAGCAACCTTTGGTGCATTGTGTGAGTATTGACGATCACTACCTTGAGAAATTTTTAATGGCTTCCATCTACCTTGTGATGCATGCCCAGAATTCACATAACTTTATCATATGAGGTAAAAAACAATCATGCTAATACAAGCCAGCCTTCAAGGTGTAAATTGTAGTCATCATCATTTATAACAGCCTTGTAGGTTGCTGATGATGTCTTGTAAATACATACTGTGTACATGTACCTTTTCCAAACTTAGATAAACTGCTCAGACCTGACTTCCACTGGATGCTCCCATAAGATATGAAGATTATCAATATGTGAGCACTGATAATTCTGTGGCAATATCCAAGAATAGCTTGCACTATGTGTGCACCTCCATTTAGTCATTGTATGTCTCAATCTCAGGCTGTGCATTTAATCGGAATACATCAGTAGTACAATGCACTGAAAAGGAATTATAAACAATCATTTCACATTATGGAAAAATCTTCTTTCTTTTCTTAGAGGTTGCAAAATAATAGTGAGGATACAAAAAAATTTTTTACACCTTATAAATGAATTAGCACTGATTGTCTGCTGACCTTAAGCTCTCAGCTTTCATAAGGCAAATGATTTCTTGAACTGCCATGTAAGCTAGGAGTATGTGTGTAGACCGGATATTAAACTACACCAATACATCAGGATGGAAATATGAATTAGAAACATTGTTTTCTGATTTAATACACTGCTCTCTGCAAGTGGTGAACCCATCTGGGCGTGCACTGATTGGCAGAGTTACACTGCTTTGTTGCCAATGGGTAAGTAATATTATATTTCCCTGAAAACTCTTCAAACTCTGTTGGCATATTGTTAAAGGATAGCCAGGTCTTTTAGGAAGTTATTTTATTCCAGCTTCCTGTCTCTAATCCCACTTCCCAGAAAGCCAGTTACCAGAATGATAGATGGGCAAATGGATGATCTAGGACACACGTATGACACAGAACAAAAGTGTTTATACCATGTGTTAAGTGCCAGATACACAATGAAGAGAATGTCCAGTATATATTTTACTGCAGCAGCAAAAAATAATAATGGGCATGAAATGCCATGAATTAAGATATGGTGACAGTTTGCCAAAGAGATTATGGCCGGAGTTGTAAAAAAGGATGTGATGAAATTTCATAGGGTAGAAATTACTTTTAACTAAATGGCAAGTTTTGGTTTATGTGGTGGCTATCAAGATTATCAACTGTGGACAGTGCCATTCTTCAGAACCAGAAAAAAAATATGTGACTGGAAAGCTTTGCACCATCATAAATGCTTGACATGTAATTGTTATTGTTTATGTAGTTTTACTGCGACAGCACTCTGCTGCATGCACATCCAAATGTAAAAAATCATCTTTAGCATGCTATTTTACGTCAGCTTTTCTTCATTTATGTATCCTCTGCCTATATACTGTGGGCAGATTGGGGCAGTACTTGAGGTTATCTCCACAAGGCAAACATTTTATGTACACCTATAACAGAATGTTGTATCTCAAAGATGTAACAGGCAGCTGCAACTGCAAATGCTGATAGATGATATGATAAAGTTTATGTATACTGGGAAACAAGACCTTTTTATGATGTTTATGTGCTTAATGCTGTGTATATGATTCTCTGAAAAACATTTTGATTTTAGGACCAGATGCTTGCTGTGGTCACATCCTGATGATCCTTCTAAATAAGATCTGATTATCACTGGGCTTTCCTAGCTACATGCATACATCAAATAATGCAACATCATACAGAATCTATGCTGCCTAACATTAGAAGATACCTTAGCTCAAGCATCAAATGGAGCCAGTCTGCAACAAGTGATAGTAGGTCTTTGATGCTTTACAGTTATTTTCAGGATTGATGGCACTGATGACAATGTCTCAGTATCAGCTTCTTACATCTCAGTTGGCAAGTCACAAGAATGAGTTAGACAGGTTTGACTCACATAGAACATTTTTTCATGAGACCAGTGGAAGACAATTCACTGATTTACATGCATAAGTCAGTGAATAATTTTATGAGTACACGGTTCATTTTACACCTGATTTTGTAACTGACATATGTTCAAATGCTCTTATTTTATGTGAACCACTCTGTGTTTGTCTGCAGTCTGTATAGAGAGAGCTAAGGAAGGATGTGTAACATTACACTGCTGGTGCATCAGTCATGGCTACACCATTGTATGCAATAACAAGTCATCTGCTTCTCAGCTCCTACCCAATACTATTTCATTTATAGTGTAGCTGAACAGCTAAGTGCCCAGTGACATTTGTTCCCTCTGCTGATAATAATCTTTTTCCTTGTGGCTCATAAGGCTGCGCTGAACTATTTACGCTTCTGGAAATAGAGCTGTCCAAAGAAAACAGAAGTCAACAGGGAGCTATTGTTCAGTAATGGCTGCTTCACACCTCCTCCTGTCAGGTTGCAGGCCTTCCTGTACCTCTGCAATCTGTTAAAAACCTTAGGTTATATTGAGTGAAGACAGGGGAACTAAGACAATGCAAGCCCCTGCAGTCATATCCTTGCTCCTCAACCATTTATTCCGTGCTGTCTTCAATTTAGGCTGCTAATGGTGTGGTAGCTTGCATTTCTGCCTTCTTAAAAATGCAGTGCCTGGAACATTCACTGTTCAGTTTGCTGTGTCTTTTTTAAGGTTTGCCCTAGCAACAGTTCAAATGTGAAAAACTAGAATAGGAACGTAATGTTCCCATTGCTTCTAGGCAGACTTACTTTCTATTCTACGCACTTTTTCTAACGGACAAGCTAGAATTGGATTCTATATAATTTGGTACCAAAAGCTACATTTAACTGACATTAAGACTGTGAAGTAGGACCCCCCAAAAAATTTGAAGATTCAAAAATTAATTGTTCTTAACCCACAGTGCTGAGGGCACTGGAGTCTTGACCAAACAACTGGGGAGTCAAAGTACACTCCTAAGAAAAAGTGTAGGTCTGCCCCTTATGTTTCAATCTACTAGCTTCTTCTATTTTAATTCAAAAAAATTAGCCTTAAAAAAAATCTTTACTTGTACCCTCCCTTTTCCCCACTTTGAAAGAATAAAAAGAACAAAAGTTCATAGGAAAATTTAAAATATGTATTACATTTATTCAGGAGACTTGAAAGGGCTCCTTTGGAGCCATTTATGTCTCTCCATCCCAGCCTATCCAGTAAATATACAGTTACATTGTTTTAAATTTTTTTTTGATAAAAATCAAAAAACCTTTTCATAGGTTTATACATTAAAATGCCAGAGGAAACACTATCATCATCTACTCCGGCTTCCTGCATCATATAGACCATAGTATTCTGAAGACACATGACTCTGTATAGTCAGCTTGATAGACTGTAACCGATTAACACAATGCATATTCAGTTTTGTATTGTTCCATTGTACAGATCATGACAATAGCAATACTGAAATGTTTATTTAAATAATTGTGAAAAGAGTTGCGGCACACGAGCAGGAACCCAGATTGCAGAACTAAAAATATTTTCAAATTGTTTTTTCTTACTTTTCATAATTATAGACCCTGGTAGAAAAACAACTGTTCAAAAAAATAACATTGTCTTAGAACATTTACTTGTTTGAGTTCAAAACTAGATCAGACAATGCCACTGATTTACTTCAATAATTTGAAACTAGTCAGTATGCATTTGGGAATTACAGTGAACACAATTGCTCCTACATCTTTTATTTAAAGCAAACCTTTATGACTGCTATAACCTACTGAAAATAGGAGTACATAATAGTAATGCTGACACAGTCTTGCTCTGCATGACATAAACATGCCAATATAACATTTTTTCTTCCTCTCTCTGTATATAATATATATACACTTTTAAGTAAAAGAAAATAGATTAAACAATCAACTTATCTTATATTCATGTATCTATGATGTACCATATACCAAGCACTAGACTTATCACACTTACCTTCCTGCATAATTAAAGTTAAATTCTCCAAATACAAATGTTTTTGTTACCTTATCAAAGAACAACAGTCAACATGCTCAGCACTTCATTACTGTCAGGAAAACAGTAGCATAAAAAGTTAAAGCTGTCATGAAAGATATTTCAAATTTGAAGTGAAATTTTCAAGTGAATCAAAAAACAGATGAGATGCTGTTTTGAATTAAAGATAATATAAAATGACTTCTATTGTAGAGGAAAACCAAATGCAGAATATGTAGTGCTGTTAGTATTTTCCACCATCTATCCAAGGGACAAAATTGGAACAGCAAAATGAATTATTTTGTTCTGTGTGTAGCAGAACATAAGTCACAGTAGTTTGTTGTCACCATGGATTAAAATGTGCATGTAATTGTATGTGTGTGTTTGTGTGCATTTACAAGCATACAAACACACACACATTTTAATATATGACAAACAGGCATGGAGTTTCCAATTCACCAAATGAGTAAATATTTTGTATTACTAAATTGTCAATTAATCTATATTTCCAGCAATTGAATTTGTTTTAATAAATAATGCTATGGGCTGATATTGATGTACTCCTAACCTACAGTATGCAGTACCTCTACAAAACATCTCCAAAATGCCATCTGCATTGCATATTTGTTGTAAAATTATATCTTTTTCTAATCTTCATTTTTATTAGCCGCACATATGCATAACTGCTTATTCTCTAAGAAATAAATTTGCAATGCTTTATAGCATGCCTAATATGTTTATAAAATAAGTCCTCAAATCAATATAAAATCATGTAATTGAACAAAAAGGCATACCATTTTTCATGCTATGCTCAATACAAATATAAATTCAAGGCAGTCAAGCTATCCATTACCAAAATAATAATAACCATAATATTATATGCACATATACCTACACTCTCTAAAAAGTGATCCAGTTGTGTGGATTAAGAAACCAGTAAGAAATTGTTTGAATGTAGTATAAAAGTCTCATTTTATGTAAAAGCCAATACTGGCCATTTCAAGTATTGTAATACTTTCCTATAATCTTTTCATTAATAACTATTTGTAGAAATAATTTTATGCTGAAAATTGTATTCAAGTTAAATAAAAATTAACTTCTACTGTAGTTTGTTTTTAGAGTGTGCATGTATACATAGCAAAATACCCTTCTAAGGATCTATCATAAATATTTTACTTTTGTCAGTTCTTTTCTATGAAAACATTTAAACACTTTTTTTTTCTCCGATTTTGGATAAGGTATATCAGGCCTTTTAAGAAACAATACTCATTAGTTCATTAGCAATACCAGATTCCCTTCAGTTTGTGCCAGTTTGCATGTTAAAGGTCAAAGATCAAAGACATAGGACAGTACATTTTAAGGAAATTCAGACAGTGAAGCTGTTCACAGAAGACAATGTTTAACTTGGTAATGACAGTCAACAGGTCAATAATCAAGTTCAAGGCAAGCTGTTCATTGTTGCAAAAGCTACTCCCCTCAATTCCTGGCTTTCATAAAAAACCAGGTGTCTGACTTTTGGGGTGCATCATTCTGACCATCTTTAATAAGATCACAGCCCAGTGACTGTAAAGCCTATCACTGCAAGAAGCAGCTCCTAAAATCAATAAAGAGGTCTGTCAGTTGCTGACTTTTCTCTAGGAAAAAAATATTGATACAAACCTGCGCTGCAGGTCACATGAAAATGACAATACTGCCGTTAGCACAAATTACACAGAATGACAAAATGCTTTGGTGGTCCCTTGGCTCTGCCAGTTATACCATGATTTTCTGACTAACCCTTTGAGAACTATGGTGAACATGCAAAGGGGTAACACACCGGAGGATACTCATGCAATATCAAAGTCCTTGTTTTAGCTTTTTTTTTTTGAAACCATAACTCCACCTCTTCAGAGGCAAACTGAATTATCATGCAACATAGTTTAAAAGATAAGTTCAAGATGCTTGAGTTAAAAGGTTAAGCTATTAGAACTGCTGCCCATTCAGAAAAAAAAATTGGTAGGTGGTTGAAATTATTTAAATGGGTTTCTTTCATTTAACCAGAAAGTAGTTGGTAAAAACACTTTGTTTTCTATTTATGTCACAAACGTTTTTCTATCAATAGTGTAAATAATTAAAAACATTCACTTGCAATCACAGGAAATCTGTTTTGAAAAATTGATTTTCTTTTAAAACCTGTATTACCCAAAGACAAACCTATAATTTAATGACAACCAAGATCAACCTCTACAAGACTCTGAAAATGGATGCAATAGTTCTCAAAGGGTTGTACCACCAATGTAATACCAGCGTCAAGTTTCTCTGTAGTATGACTGTTGCTTTATTTCATTGAAATCCACTTCAGAGACACACTGCTTTTTACCACTCTTTGGAATGAGTGCTCCTGACAGACCTGTGACAGGTCTGGGACAGTTGGCTTGGTACGGCTTGGGAAAGATTATGCAGGAAAAACAACTAAAACTCAAACAAACCCATAAAAAGGTTCTGCTTGATTATACTAATGAACAGAAATGAGTTTATAACATGGAGGACATAGCCCAGAGCAGCTGTAAAAAACACAAAATGAATGTATTATTAAGGCTGTTACTATATTGCAGATATTTTGGCCCCTTGTTTGTTGGAAAATGGCTGTCCAAACAGTCTGAAGTCCTGCATGTCATCCAAGTCTCCCACCTGACAAAACTGAAAGTAGGAGTATAGGACTTTATCCATAGCAGACAGAAAGCAATCCTCTTTGGAGACAAAGCTGTTTTGGGTCTTCTCACCTTCCTGAAAGTTCCATTGTGGTTGTTGTGTTTTTCTAAAAAAATTTACTTTCAGCAAAAGATTTTTCAAAGGGGATCAGGCCTTAAGGGAAAAATGTAGAAACATGGAGATTTTTTTTTCCTCTTCATTAGTTAATCCTGATAATTTATTGAATGTGCAGAGGAAAGGCCTAGAATCAAATGACAAAGAAAGACAAAGAACTGAAGGAACAGCAGATACTGTGTATCATGGAAGCTTCCCAGCTGAGCAAATCTCCACTCATGCGCAGGACAGGCAAGCCCTGGGTTTTAAGGATCAGCTTTGTTTCAGACTGACAGATGCCCGCTCCTAGCTAGGAAACTGCATAACAGCTCTTGTGTTGAATCTCAAGTTACCACACACTCCTGGGAGGGAAAGAAAAAAAAACCCAAACAAAACCCTACATCACACCCACTCTTGCATAGAGCGTTTGCAGTACAGTATGTGGCGGGGTGTTCCTTTCCTTTTGAACTGGAACACAGTGTAAACCAAGACAAGGAGGCACAAGGCCAAGATGCAGGGAATGACAATGGCTATGGCTTTCACAGTGCTGGCTGTGTTATCCAGTTTGATGACAATGTCAACGTCATCTTGAGGGCTGTGTCGGTCTTTATCTCGATCTGTTGGTCCATCACAACCCATAAAATCCTTGAGGATGGACCTGGGATAGCCAGGTTCCACCCTGAGCATCTGGTTATTGAATTTCCAGTATTCTTTTCCTTTGTAGAAATATGTGAAGCCTGAGGAAGAAAATAGCAGTTATTCATGGTTGTATCACATCAAATCATGTCATCAACACACTGTGACTAAAACAACTGGTATAAAATTATTTTGTTAATGTAGTTATTTAGGTGTAACGAATGCACTTAAGTTACAGGTTTTTTATATATTCTTTACTAATGTCTTGTCTTTACAGATTTCTTTATTCTCTCTAAAAAAATAACATCAGAGTGGCTTTTTAAAAATTTAATAAACTGGCATTTTATTTTCTTCCATTATCACAAAAAATTAAAGGAATCCCAGAGAACATGATCTTTGTCAGATCAGAGTCCATCTGGTTTGTTCATTCACTGAAAACATAACTAGAGTTGGAATCCTCAGGGCAAGGAATTTAAACCATCACAACCTCTTTGCCATAATTAGTCTTCCAAAATAAATTGCAATGCCATGCTACCAGAAATGACAACTGACCCTCTTTAGTATCACATAGCTTACTGCTGTACTTCAGAAGAAGTAAACTGGATGAAATTGCAGCAGCTTTGCCAAAAGAAAATTGAGTCCTTGCCAAAGATCAACATTACTTAATGATCCCAAATAAAAAAATGATCTTGCAAGAAAGAAATATTCAGGATGAGTGAACCCCCTCCTACTGTCTATGAACTGAATGTAAACAGAATAATTTTTTCCTTTATCTTCAGTTTATAGACCTCACCTTATTTCCTGTATCAGTAAAGGCCACTAAGAGTACCACAATTGATCACTATTTGTTGCTTCAACAGTGCTTCCAGAAAAGCTCAGTAATTGGCTACCTTGATAGTGCATGTTGCAGCTCAAACTGCAAACCAATCTTCAGAATATTTAAAATACTTGAACATTAACTATTTATGAAATTTTAATGACTTTCCTAGACACTGAAAAGGAACTGTTTTCATTTTCTTAATCCCTTGAAGTTTTATTATCTGAGATTGTTTTAATCTAATATAGGTTAAAAAGAAAAATGAAAAGCACTGAGCTGTGTCAGAACAGTAGTTAGGAGGCTTGTTCACCGTATGACTTCTTTTCTGATTGGAACAAATAAAGAAACAGGACTGTAATTCTTTAAAATCAATGAAGTTTTAGGCACATAAATATTTGTTAATGCAACGTGTACTTTAAAAAAATTTATTATCAAATGGAAAATTTCAGTATTTGTACATTTAGGGTATTCACATTACCCTAAATTTGTGTTTCATCTAACAACATGCATATGAGAAAACACTGTGAATAGTGGCAAATATTTTAGGTGTGGAAATTTGATATATTATCTTTATCAATTTTCTGATACATACATACAGAACATACATAGCTGTGACAATCGCTAAATCTATACTCTTACATATTTACAGAATACACATATGCATCAGGAGTACATATGGTATTAATTACTATTATACATTGAAATATCAAGCTAAGAACTGTTAATATCAAAACAGCAAAGGAACAGACAGCTCCTACAGGTTCAGGAAAAATTCCTAAATCAGAGCAAACTTTCTATAGGAAAACTCTGAAACAGTTTAAATTTCTCTCACATTATGCTTAGGCAGCAGCCAGGCTAACAGCAACAGCTGAAGGATGGAAGTGAGCAGCAGAGAAGGGTAGTTCTAAGAGACTGAGTAGTTTTACTGATACTCATTGTAGAACAAGCAGCTTCACACAACTGTTTCTACCAGTGTTAGAAACCAAATCTCAATATGGCAAGTAGCAAGGAGAGTTTCAAAAATCATAGAATCATAGAATAGTTTGGGTTGGAAGGGACCTTAAAGATCATCAAGTTCCAACCCCCCTGCCATAGGCAGGGACACCTCCCACTAGATCAGGCTGCTCAGTGCCATGTCCAGCCTGGTCTTGAACACCTCCAGAGAGGGGGCATCCACAACCTCTCTGGGCAACCTGTTCCAGTGTTTCACCACCCTCACTGTAAAGAACTTCCTTCTTATCTCAGGTCTAAATCTACCCCCTTACAATTTACATCCATTGTTTCTAGTCCTCCCATCCGATATCATATTAAAAAGTCCTTCCCCTGCCTTTCTGTAGGACCCCCTCAGGAACTGATAAATTACTATGAGGTCCGCCCTGAGCCTTCTCTTCTTCAGGCTGAACAACCCCAACTCCTTCAGCCTGTCTTCATGGGGCA